>BGPR01007153.1:53221-73544 GCA_013235015.1 Araneus ventricosus | reverse complement strand
CTATTTAATTATTCATTAATTTAAAGCGTGAAAATAAATCAATAGCTGGTCCCGATATAAATTGTTAAATCGTCTACTTTTAAAATTTTCTTTTAGCATTCTTCCTTCTGGAAACAGTTCTTCGTATTATTTTTGATCAACAAGAATATTGTTACGAATTCAGTTTAAAATTAATTTTGAAAAAAATATTAAAATGAGAGAAACAAATTTATGGAAATGAAAGACATCGCGGAAAAACGCCTTGCTTAATTTTTAATTAAGGTAAGTGCTCCAGTAGTGGGTCACGTACCAGTAGTGGGCCACTTGAATTTTTAAGTTGAAAAACAAGAAATTCCAACATTCCAGTGAAATAAGAGATCTGCCTCTGGTAGGCTGAAACCCTTATCAACTAAATACCAAAAGCACAGCCTTTATTTCCTGTTTAGTTAGGAGCTAGAAAGTTTGTTGCTGAAGTTGGTCTCTGAGAGAAACATTTTTAGCTTATTCTTAGTGATTTCCTTAAGAGGTAACTCTTCATTCAACTATTTTTTAGCATACATTCTATTTGTTTTTTAAATGAATTGTTATTGATATTATTTGATTATATAATGAATGTATTATAAACTATCTTTAAATTAAATAATATTGATAATTTATGGATAGTGAAGGGTGGCCCACTTTTGGATCAATGCTTTATTAAATGCTCCAGTAGTGGGCCAGTACTGGAGCACATGCTTTCTCTCAAATAGACTGTTTTGTGATGTTTAATAAGAAGGTTATATCTTGTAAAGTCTTTTTATTTAATTAGATTTGCTTTATTTTTATCAGAACCAGTAGTATGCCACATGGCCCACTTCTGATACACTAATGGCTCACTACTGGTACACTAATGGAACATTCTGACCAATTACTTAAATAATAAATATTTTATTGTACTGTTAGGAAAAAAAATGATATTCAAGAATTAGTTGGGCTCTGTAACGAGGCAGAGAATAATAATTATCGCACTGCTGGACTATCGAAAAATATTCCATCACCATTTAAAAGGGCTCTTTTCTGGTTGCAGAAGGAAGATGATAAAAGAAAAAAAAGATTTATTCAACATAAAATATCAAGATTTAATATCCATAATGCCCCAAACAGAACTTAAAATGAAAGATCGCTAATTAGCATACACCTTTAATAAAAAATTGGCTGTTAAAGGAAAAAATGCAAATCTCATGTGACTAGAATCTATAAATAAAAGATTTCGCCTATATCAAGTCATTTTTATTGCAATTTTTATAGTGTATAATGTTAATGTATTGTTGTTATTACTATATATAATGATTTTATTCTTTTTTCTTTGGCACAATTGACAAATCTGGGTGGTCCACTTTTGGTATGCCCACTACTGGTACACCAAAAGTTTGCTATGCCCACTTCTGGTGCATAAGAGTGATCTAAGTTTTTAATTTTTTTAAAATTATATTACAATTATTTTGATATTTCAGGTTATTATTATTTTAGATAAAAGTTTGAACAACCATAAAAAAATACAGATTAGCGAAACTTCTCAAAAGTTTAGATGGTAATTGAGGAAATACCCTTAAGTGGCCCACTACTGGAGCATTTATCTTAAGTGAAATTTTAAGCATCTTTTAGGCTTTGAAAAGTTGAAGGTGACCTTTCTCTTTTCTTAAATAAAATGTTTGATTGAAATCAGTCCAGTGGTTTAGGAGGAGATGTGGAACACACATACATAGCCACAGTGACTTTTATTTAAATTAATATAATTATTAGATAATTATAAGATAAAGATTACTGGCATATAGTATGAGTCATGAAAAAGGTTTTAGTGAAGTTTTGTAACAATTAATTTTTAACTTTAATTAAGTAAAAAGTTAATTTTAATTAATCAAATAATTTTAATAGTTAATTTGATAATAGGTTTTTTGACAGAATACTTTAATTTGATATTAAACTAAACATGGTGGACCATGATTTGTTTAATAAAATCAATATAAAGTAGCCAAAAACGATAGATATTTAAATAAGAGTTACCTTTGATATTGAAAAATATCTCCTTAACTTTAAAATTGTTTGGGATTTTCTGCCTGAGTATTTGATTTTAACCGTCGATGGAGATTTAAATTTACTGCTCAAATTGGCTGCATTCATATCCTATGCTTTAAAACACGTATTAAATTTGCCATACACAATGTTTAATAATTTTATTCTCTTATATGTTAAGAATTTAGTGACTTATCTCTGTAAGCAGGGAGTTCTCTAAATGAGCCCATTTTAGTAGTATTTAAGTGTTTCCATGTCATGTGATTTTACCATATGACAAAGTAATGTTCACACAATTATATTGTAACCTAGATTAAATAAATTAATTTTTAAATCTAGAGTCTTTCTTCATTCGTGCCAAGAGTCAATTTCTTGTTACTGTTTCAGATAGGCTGGCTTAATGTTATCTAGGAGATATTTGCACTGCTGAGATGTTTATTTCTTTATGACTCCTACCTGTTGAATGATTATGTGTTGAGATATAAAAAATTGACCAATGTACTGACCGATAAATCTATCATAACTTTTTGGAATGAAAAAACCTTGATATAGCAAAAAATTAAATGACATGAAAACAGAATCACAGCGTAAATATTGTAATGTGTAGAAACAATAAAGTCATTGGCTATGTCTGTATTGATCAATATGTAATATTTAATGACTTTTGTAATATTAACGTAAAGGAATCTACCTTTGCCTTCAAGCTTGCCGAAAAGGGATTTTTTTATTTAGGCTAGTGATTATTATTATTATTTTCCTTTTTATTCACGAAAAACATGGATTTAGCTGAGAAATTCCCCTTGAATATCACTGAAGAAAGTTTATCCCCAAAGTTTGAAAAAGGAATGGCGGATATCAATGAATGGGTGAAATGGAACAGTAGAAAATTATGTTCAACAGGAAAAAGATTTGTTAGCTGGTAATCTCTGTTTCGAGTTTATACTTAGTTTTTCCTCTTTAAGGAGAATCTGCTTTAGCTCTAAATCTTTACACAGTACTTTTTCTAATATATAACATTTATTCCAATTCATAAATCTTTCTTAAGTAGTTTTATTAATGTTATAATTGTAGGGGGAAAATGTGTGCCCTATTGGATACTATGCACATTAGAATGAAGAATAATTTTATTCGTGTATATATTTCTTCATTTATGGTTCAAAAATTTCATAGATGATCTGTCCTTTGATTTTTTGGAAAACAATATTCTGCTGGAAGTTCAATTTAAATCTGCATTATTAAAATTAATGGATATTTTCTTATACACTGTTATTTGTTAATATGGAAATAATGCTGTTAAGATGAAATTTTTAAATCAATTTTTCACTTATTTTCTGGTGTGGGTGAGTTTTAAACTTTGTACACTTGTGTATGGTCATTGACAATGCACTATTTTAGTATTTTCAGAGCTTAATTATCAGTTAATCGTTTAATTTAATTTAATTTTCATTCCATTCCAGTGGCATAAACTGGCAGTAAATTTCAGAAAAATCTTCCAAAGAACTTTTAATGTTTATAATAATGAATTATTAATTTATGATTCAAACATAGAAAATGACTAAAATAACAAAAGGCAATCCCTTTTACTAAGCATATAAAATTGTTTGCACAAACTATTTTTGTTTATTTTTTATTTTATTCTGTGGTTGTGTATTATTCCCAGAATGAAAAGATGTAATAATCAGAATAATGTTACTTCATTCAAAATTAATTATTTTATTTATTACTTCTAAACATAAATGATTGAAAAAAATACAAAGAAATCAAAACAGTATGTATAAATTATAATATAAACATTTTGATTAAAGCTAATTTTTTTTAAAATATGACTTACATAATGAAAAAATAAGTTTACGTTTTCATTCTTACTGCACATTGAGTAAATTTTTTATTAAGACATTTCTTTGTTTTCAGAAGAATTTAATTTTGATATAATCCGATTATATTGCCCGTTTATTTATTAACATTGAAATAATATCACATTTATTTGTTAAAAGTGCATTAGTTAAACTGCTGTGTATCTTTTCAGCGACTATTATTTGGAGAGTAAAACAATTGCTCTATTTCACAAACACAGTCTCACGACTGCAGAAACTCTAAGATTTTTCCTGCTGAAGACTGTCGGGAACAGCTTGAAGTGATATGGTATTAATGTTGGTATGGAATCTGCTGAATCAAATAAGTATTATAGAAAATTCTGGAGATGAATCTAGTTCTCCAGCCAAGTATTATGGGCAACATTAGGATCAATCCCTACTGGAAGAACAATTATATATTGGCATGAATAATGGAGACTTCTTTATCTTAGGTCTCGAAATGGACATGGCATGATCGAAGTCAGTTTTTTAACAGTATCTTAACTTTAAATTTAAGGAAAGTAATAGTTTAAGTTATTAATCAGTGATAGTAGAATGCATGTCTTCGTTTCATTAAATCAGTCTCGCACTTAATTCCAGGATTTCATACCTGTTTATAGAGTTAGGAATAAATAGATCTTCTATATATACATATCTATTTATATTAACTAATATGGTGATTCAAAATGTGCCTATAAAGAATGCAATACATATCTCTTGTAGGTTTAAGCTTTATTATAAATGTGGAAGCTAGGCATGATTTATATGTGAGGAATGAATACATTTTGATTAATATTGGCTATCAGAATAATTTTACCTCGAGTTATGAAGGGAGTTTTGAAAGAAATGATATCTTGACCAAAAAATACACCTTTCCATTATTAAGTGGAAGTTCTTTGCAAGCTATATATGGTTCACTATCATTTATATTATGGAAAGTATATTATCAGTGAATGTAATAATACTAGCAGCTGATTTTAGAGACATCTGTCCTTAATTTGCTTATCACATTTGCTTACTTTACTACGTTATTATGCATAGATTTTATGTAAGATAAATTCATATTTTCTAAGTCCATATTTGTTAGTAAACATGGCTATCAATAAATGCCTTGGAAATCATTAGAAACTCTATTTATAAATATAATAAAAAGTATTGGAAACAATTATTATCTAACCTACTTAAAGCTAAATGTTTGACAGAAATTTTACTAATTTTCTACTGATTAAAACAATAAACAGAAAATTAATCTTTCTATAGCATTCAAATAAAATTCAACAACAAAAGTGAGATTCTGAAATTGCATTATATTATGTGCTTAGTTTCTGTCAGTTTTTAGGCAAGGTGTATTTTAATGTTTGTAACTGACAAAGATTTCTCCTATTTGCAAGTTTTGAACTGCCTGCCAACTATCAGCAAACTAAACATTTCAATAAAAGCTATAGAATTAAATACAAGAATTTTGCATCTATATCACGATTCAAAAGCAGCCCAGAAGCTTTTGTATCAAAGTTTCAAACTATTTTGTGATTGAAAAATTTATGATCACTTTTCAGCAGCTAATAAAAATTATTATGAGCTGATAAATCCTTGAAACATGATACTTTCTTATATTAAATTTTGGATTAGTTTTAAAAATTTAGCTTATGATTAGCTTTTGTTACTTATTATTAAAATTTCTTTGCATCCCCCGCAATTTGTTCTCTTTTATTTCCTATTCATTCTCTTCAGATTTTATTATAATGCATGCTATTATTTTAATGTCTGCTTAAGTCTGCTTAATTATTTAAGGAATAGTTAAGGGGAATTGATAGAAAACAGTTTAATAGTAATTTTTCACAGAGTTTAACCAGTCAGTTAAATCATCACAATTTGAATCACAAAAATGCGATTAATAATTAGGCTTCCTTCTGAAAGTGTGTGGTGGTGGAACAAAAAATTAATAATAGTAGTTTCAATTGACGGCAATGGAATAATTAAAGTGCTGTGTCCTGTTATAACTGTGGATTGGAGCAAAAAGTGTATAGATAAACAATGAGGAGCATAGCAGCAAAAGAATGATATTATAAAGTACAGGAATGTAAGATGTAATATAGTGCAACAATTTATCTATCTGAGATTAAAAAATGATCTATCATGAGTTTGAAGTGGTGAAATTGATCAAAATGCGTCCCTCCCCAAAAGAAAAGCATTTGCCTAAACTTTCAATTAATGTCCTTCAAACATAGTTGTTATCAGTAGTCTTTTTGTTAGTATATTTCCTACAGTGTGGATTATTTTATTTTTTATGATATTTTTTTAAATTTAATGTGTTGAAAATGTTACAACTCATGGAAGAATGTTTTCTGTTCTCAACTGAAGAAAAAGAGTTAACCCAAAACAACGTTAAAAAATTACCATGTAAAATTCATCAGAGAGCAAACAAAAAAAAATGCAAAACAAAGAAATATCTTAAGATACTGCTGATGATTATAACAGAAGACATTAATATATCATGTTAAAAAGGAGGAAGGCTCTTCTTTCTGTTAAGATTTTGCTAAGCTAAGTGCGAGGGCAAAGAATGACGTCACACGCGTTCGGCGAAGCTAGCCAATCATATTGGCGGATTTCCTGCCTTTGGTGTATCAGGATAGGGTTTGTAAATATGCGCCCGAGACTGGCTCGCTCGGTGAGAGAGGGTTAATGATGGTGAGGTTGTGTTCGTCACATTTCGAATGACGGGACACACCTTCTAAGGAAGGTGTTGATGCATGAGAGGCAATAGAACTAACCACAATACCCGCGTTATTACCAGACAGAATGTATCATTTATGGATTATGGTTATCTTCATTCGTTAGTTAATTATTTATTTATGAAGTTGCTTCGAACTTCAGAATCATTCTATATAATTCCCATCTTGAAATTTCAGAACAATATAACTTTTAGAATTATCTGTAAAGACATGGCGCATCTTTATCAGCAAATTTCTAAAACTCTGCATGGAATTTAACAGATTAAATGTTGAGTTCACCCTTTAAAATTAGTGAGTACTTTCAAATATAATAATAGGAATTGCACAGAGATACATATTGAGATTGATTTGGAGATTCTAAATTTATTTCTGACTTCAGAACTGGATGGAGACTCAGAAAAAAATTAATGAAGCGAGTTGAAGAGGGTGTTACTCCCTCCCAAAAGTTAACAATCGTAGTTGGATGCACGACGGAAGATCCATAAATAAGGAAGAGTTTTCAGCTTTACTCCTTATTTTCCTAATGTTTTGATTGCATTATTGGTTTTAATTAAATGTGGTAACAGTAGCCGTTAAATGTAATTTCATGAATCGCTTAAAAACTAATTTTTGTGGTCAAATACAGACTGGTTAGTATCAAAGTATCCATGCTTAAACAATGTGGAGAGAAAGGACTGCAGTCATAAGAACATTAAATCTCTGTGGCATGCATTTCCCAATTTGGAGAAAAGAAGGATCCCCCAAAGTCTGAAAAAATAGAGAAAGAAAACATCTGGAAAAAAGTCCCAAAACCTTAGTTTCTCTTTTCATTACTTTACTTTATATACATTAATTAAATTGACATTTGGACCTTTCTGATGATTTAAACAATGTACTGCACTGTAAGATTTATAAATTATATTAAACATAAATTATGAATTTGAATACATTTTTATTCGATTACGTCACGTGTACCTACATGCCATAAACTTTTCGTTTATCTTCCATTGCCGTACACTTTTTGCCAGTCAGTAGTTTCCCTTGTTGTGAATACCCTCCGACATGGTTTGATACTGTTATGCCATTTTCGATCCTCAGCACTTTCAATAGCTTAACATAATAATTAACCTTCTGGTCCCTTTGAGGACGACTTTCACGCGGGCGTGTAGGCTTTCCATAGCGTTACGCGTGCTGCCGTCCTTAAAGGGTTAATACTGGTGTGTATTTGTGAATAAGTGTTATAAAAATTTGCGATGTAAACGATCTCAGAAAGGAATTTAAATATATCTTCATTTTCTTGACTTCTGTATAAGACATGTCATTATTCCTTTAATTTTGTTGGTTCTACTGACAGTCATTCGAAAACGAGGATGAGAAGCCCCCGTATTACGTAAGGAGGTCTTCAACTCCCCAGTTCCCCTGGCGGCACAGTAATAGTGATGAGTCTGGTTGACTGTCCCATCGCCGATGGCGGAATATGACTCTTTGCAAGAGTTCCGCTTGTGTAACGTTCTTAATCGTACTATTATGCCAGGTTCATAGTATCTATATTGTTATCTATGTGGTCTCGTGATTTCAGCTTTACCGGGTGTCCTAGTGATTAGGCAGAGATTTCTTTATGACTTACCTTTGATGGAAGCAAAAATTCATTTAGTCCTTTACTTCATCAGAACTGGCAATCTTATATTAATCTTACACCACAAAACATTTTAATATTCGTAACAGAATAAAGTTACCTGAATTCAATTGTCGTCTGTAAATGAATAATAAACCTTTAACAGCAGTATCCCATTTTGAACAACAATGTAGAAGGATTTTAATGAAGGAAGGTCCGCCAATTTTGGTTTGATTTAATTTTTTATGAAGTGCCATTTATCGTAAAATAAATAATATTAAAACATTTTTGAGCCCATTTTTACCATTCTACATCTACCTTCCAAAAGAAACATATAAATCGAAAACATCCTAATCAATTTCCTTCCCGCACCGAATAAACCACAGAAAAGAGTGGCGGATTTTGACAATATGAGGCCCCAGGCACAGAATTGTTTTGAGGCCCTTACGTTACCCAATGTAGTAAATTCGCAGTCGGCTTAACACTGAGAGTATGCTGAATATATTTTGAGGGCCCCCCTCAGAGTGTCTGGTACGAGGCGAGCGTCTTAAGCGCCTGTGCGAAAAACCGCCACTGCCCTGCGTTTCCAATGGAGGCTGACCTGAAATTACAAAGCGGTACAATTTCAGGTTGATTAGATGGTTTCTAGGTGGGAACGTCTCTACTTAATAGATTTACCGTCCTCCTGTGAAGATATTTCTGTTTTCATTTCTGTAGTATTAAACGCAAAATATTGACTGGATCTTAATTATTAATACCGTAAAATAAAATATTAAACTCTTTTCAATGCAGAAGGATAAAATCTAAAGGAGTGACAGTGGGAACTACTACATTTCTTATCTATAGCTATGAAAAAATTGGAAACAACACTTTCTTTATTTCTCTACAAGACACGGATAATATGATTCTCTATGGCTTCGTTGAACGCAAAACTTACGAATAGTTCTTTACAGTAACAAAAACTGGAGGCCGTGAACTAAACATTCTATAAAATAATTTAACCTTAATAAAAGAATAATGTTTCATTAATTTAAATGTCAACTTTAATTGAGTCATTTAAACATATTCAGTTGTCCTTAATTTAGAATGGTAACTGACAAAAGCGTAATAGAAGTAGAATAATTTATTTATAGTCTCAAATTAAATTTTAGACGCTCAGTTTGCAATAGGGTGATTTATGAGGATGGTCTATCATATTTGGTTTGATTTTATCTTGAATAAATTTTCCTTTATCTCGAACTGAATGTTTTAAAACATTTCTGACGCACACATCTATGATGGTATGGATGGCTATGATGGTATGCTGAATCAAATAAGTATTATAGAGAAATTCTGGTGATGAATCTAGTTCTCCGACCAAGTAGTGTGTTAGATCAATCCCTACTGGAAAAACAATTATATATTGCATGAATAATGGAGACTTCTTCATCTTAGACCTCGAAATGGACATGGCATGCTCGAAGTCAATTTTTTAAAAAATCCAAACTTTAAATTTAAGGAGAGGAATAGTTTAAATTATTAATCAATGATGGTAGAATGCATGTCTTCTTTTCATTAAATCAGTCTCCCACTTAATTCCAGGATTTCATATCTGTTTATAGAGTTAGGAATAAATAAATTTTCTATATATACATATCCATTTATATTAACTAATATGGTGATTTAAAATGTCCCGATAAAGAATGCAGTACATATCTCTTGTAGGTTTAATCTTTATTATAAATGTGGAAGCTAGGCATGATTTATATGTGAGAAATGAATAAATTTTGAGTAAGATTGGCTAGCAGAATAATTTTATCTCTAATGATGAAGGGTCTTTCGAAAGAAAAGATACCTTCCCCAATAGAGACATCTAAATCGAAAACATCCTAATCCATTTCCATCCCGCACCCAATGATCAACATAAAAGAGTCCACATTCTGAAATTACAAATTAGGAGGAGGAAGCTCCTCTACTTAATAGAATTACCATCCTCCAGTGAAAGATTTCTCTTTCTCTCCGTCTCCTCAAACGCAAAATATTGACTCGATCTTAATTATTAATACCATAAAAGCTATTTCAAATAGAATATTAAACTTTTCAATGCATAAGGATCTAATCTAATGGGATGGCGGCAGGAACTACCTCGCCTCCTGTCTATAGCTTCAACCCCTCTAAGGAGAAACGCACACAACGACAATGATTGACACTAATCTTATAAGCCTATGACAATTTACTGGGAGAAGCCGTAGATTGAATTTTCCCTCCCATCGCCCTATTTTACAGCGGCTTAGATTCGCCCAGTCGTCATTGTCGGCGACAATGACGCAAGCAGGATATTCAAGTAGGCTGTTCTTAGCTTTGATTTGCTTGCATTATAGTGAGTAACTTCATTTAGCAGCTAAAATGCGACTGTCAACCATTGTAATGGTGTTTTCGTTAAGGATTTGACTCTCACCTCTCTTTGGAAGGGAGAGTGAAATTTGTGACGGGGAAAAATACAGACTTCAACAAGCTGGGAGTCAGCGCTACTCTTGTATCGGTATTCTAACAGTTCTCCTTTCTCGAGCCCGGGTTTGATGACAAAGAAAAATATTTACGATCGTTGAAGTAAGACGTTGAGTCATAAGGTTTGCTCAGTGAGTGAAAGGGTCAAGTCGCTCGGAAAGAAAATGAGTTGTATTTTGAAGTTGTATTTTGAATGCTTTAGATTTGCTTAGTTTATTTTAGATGTTTGTTTTAGTCTTCTTGTAAGTAAAAAGTAATCTCCTTTGTCTTAAAATTTATAGTATCATTGCTCCATTCTTATTCTCTCTGATTTTATATTGAAATTTAATGAAATGGAAAAACTGACCAATTACATTGAACAGTCTTGCATCTATAGAAATTATTGAATAATATTTTGAATTAATGTGACTCCGCGTTTTTACCTTTGATGCAAAATTCAATTACTCTCGGAATTTAATAACATTGCTAAATAATTTATAAAGAATACAGCAAAACTGATCCACAAATTATTGATTTGTATAGATAACAAAACCGGAAACAAAACTACAAATTACTGATTAGTATTGATAACAAACTGGATCTACTGAGTTTTGCAAAAATGATCGCAGTTTAATACTAATTTCATCAAGAATTAATAACATACATAAAGATGTAATTAACCGTATGAACGAATACAAATGTTAAATTTGATCATTCATCTGACGCAGTTGATTTTGTTGGTGGTTATTGTCCCGCTGTTGCTGCAGTATTAGCACAAGATGCTCTACAATATCCATGCCATATCTTAATGTTGTTGTGCGACCGAACGATGAAAATTTAGGGCAGATTTTCTTTTATTGGTTGCTCGCAATTCATCGTTTGTAGCTGGTCTTAAGTCATAAACGTTAAGTTTCAGGGCTCTAAGAATGATAAAAAGAAGGGGACTGAAATCTAGGTTGGGTGGCATGAAGTGAATGTTTCCTCTTCATCCCATTCTTGTACTCGCCATATTCCATAAACTCTTTCAATTAATTCATAACTTAAATTAATTAATTCATTAATTCCTATGAGTATTAATCTATTTATTTCTCCCAGTTATGAAAACTTTAATACATATAATAATTTTATATAGCAGTTATTCAAAATATGTATGTATTTACTTTTGGAGGGAACACACCGTATTAATAATCGAGAAAACTACAATTTCAGCTAATAAAAAATGGCTGTCATTGGAATTTGTAGCTTACTTGTTTGGATAAATCATTTTTAAGGGCACTGAATAGAAATTCTAATTGGAGATTATGCAGAGGGATTTTATCGAAACGTTCTGTTACTAAACACAAAACAATAAAAGAAATTAATTCCCATAAGAGGAGATCTGTCTTAAACTATATGCTCCATCATAAATTGGGTAGATAAAAATATAACTGAATTTATGGACTATATATTAGAATATTAGTTGATGTTATATAAGAATAAAACTTTTTGTTGATTAATCATGTTCCTGCCGCTCAGTCAAATTTGAGGATATTTGTTCCTAGTATATAAAATATGCAATGAGATATATATTATGTCCGAATCAAATGTCTCTAATTTGAACAGTCGATTAAAAAAATCTATTAGCGATGCGTTGGCGATAGTAGGCAGAATTGGCTGTTGAATTCTTAGATTTTGGCGACAATTTATATTTTTCGCTTATATGTGAAAACGGAGGCTGTATGCGTACAAAATGCAGATCGTACAGAAACTGCCGCAGTGTGTTGAATTTGCTGTGGAGATGTTATCTCGCATCCGACATGTATACGATTTTCTAAACCCCATCATTTTTCAGATGAAGCAACATTTCAGTTGAGGAACAAAGTGAATATAAGAGCACTTGCAGAATTTGGGGTTCAGAAAATCCCCATGCAGTACAGGAAGTGGAAAGAAACAGTCCAAAAATCATTGTGTGGCGCGCTCTTTTACATGATGCAGTCATAGAACCATTTTTCTTTGCTGAGACTTCTGTGACTGCAAACATTTACCTGGACATGTTGAAAAGTTACGCAATACCCCAAATTCGGCATTTAGAACCCACTGATATCTTCCAACAAGATAATGGGGCACGAATGTTCGAGCAACTTTCTGGAACTGGACTACCGGCTGGATATCCTCAGGGTTACCAAGGGAACCCATTTGGAAGTGCACTGATTTTTTTAAATAAAAACTTTGTGAGTACTGTTTTCTAATTTTACATTTTTCTTATGCTTTTTAGCCTTCTGTTAAGTTTAGCGACCTCTCCAAATTAGGGACATTTGATTCGGACACCATGCAGTATAATAGTTAAAAAATTAGAACCAAGATCTTGATGAATCCTTACGCTTTAATCATCACTGGATTCTAAAATAATCAACTTTGAATTTATACATATGAATGTCTGGATGTATGAACGGAAAGAATAAAAACTACAAAAAAAAGAAATTTAGCACTTTGTCATTATACGTATCAAATTTAATGCGAAATCCGCCATTAGGAGTTTTGTCTATTCATCTGTGTGCGTGTGAATATGCTGACTGAAAATGTAACAAGCTATTTGGATAAAAGTTGACGCATGATTTTATAACTATGATTGAAGATACGCACGAAAGTTTGGAGGAAATCCTTCAACAGACTGAATGTCTATTTATTTATATGTATGGGAATCGTATTACTCCAAAACGCAGCCAGCTAGTGAAAGGATGTTCAGTCTTGACGCCAAACCTGTTGATCGGAATTAAATTTTCGACTCAATCAATCAAAGGAAAGCGATATAAAATGCACATTCAAGTTGTGACAATCACATTTTGTCTCGCTTTCCTGCCATTGTATGTCGCTGCAAGGACCTTTTGCTCTCCGGAGAAGAACGATAGACAGAGTGACTTGACTATTCGTGCGAAGAAGGTCGCTTCTGTTTCCCTCTCACGGGGACGGACAAATTTTGCCATGCTTAACGAGTTGTATAATGTAATATAATCTTAGTTAACCCTGAGTAATTCTATTTGGAAGATGTGAGAACAATAAATTTAATTTAATTCAACTATTGCCCAACTTCATTTTTACCGTCGATTTCACTCCCTGTGAGATAGCAGAAAAGACCGGTTAAAAAGTCTATTATAAGTTGAAAACAAAACGCGAGTTATTGTGGAAGCATACGAGAAAGGCGGGAGCAGAACCCTTCTGCTGTTTGGTATTGTGTATGTCTGTCTGTGAACATGATTACTAAAAGAGAGGAAGAGCTAAGCAAATGAAATTTAGAATGTTTCCTTTGCATCAAAATTGCAAATCTGTATAAAATTTTTTGCGAAATTCGCCGAAAAGAAATCTGTTCGTCCGTCATCCGTGTGGTTGTGCACTCGATGACTCAAAAACACAAAGAGACATGTGAATGAAATTCGGTATATGATTTTATCACCTATGTTAAAGATATATATCATATTTATGACTAAATCCATGTATGAATGTGGTAAGAAATAATGTTACAAACTAGAGCTTTAAATTTAAGTGTGCAGTATTATACCATGAGATATTAGGCTTGAGTTACATTTTGAATAAAATCCGTCAGTCTGTGTGACCATAGCATGGAAACAAAATTAGCTAGATGAGTGACATTTTTTCGTAGTCTTGGTACCAAAATTCTCTATGTGTATCAAAATTCGAACCCAATAAGTTGAGCGAAAGTTATTCGTAATTCATTCATTCATTCCGTATCCGTGTTACTATACAACTCAGCTAAATACAAATCTGGCTATGATTATAATGAGCAATGCGAGTCAATCGAGGGAAGAACACACTCGCTGGTTTATTTACAGTAGCAAAAGCACGACTGAAATCATTTCGCTCGTCTGCAATAATTTCGCTCGTCTGCAATAATTTCGCTCGTCTTGAACTCATCTCAATAATTTCGTCGTCTTGAGCTCATCTGGAATAATTTCGTGCGTCTTGAGCTCGTCTGCAATAATTTCGCTCGTCTTAAACTCGTCTGCAATAATTTCGTCGTCTTGAGCTCGTCTGCAATAATTTCGTTTCGAACGACCTATTATGATATACATACCAGTTTTTACAGTTTGAAATGTGCTGGTCAAAAGTCGCCACTTCAAATACCTAATAATTACAAGATTTTAATTATAGTTTATTTCAGTCGAAATAAATATTTACTTTTTCTATGCTTTTTTTGATTATTCTAAAATCAATCAGGGTTCTTTTTATTAACAGTTGATGATTCTTACTTATTTATTTATTGCCTTATTTAATGTATAATATAGCATTCCTGAAAAGATTTTAACAGTTTCATTACTAAACTACATATATTTTCAATTACAAATAATGCGACTTGTTAACACATCCATAAAAACGTTTAAAGGCAAATAAAATAATAAATTAAAGTAAGACATATTTAGAAATTTTCATTTTTGATCTTTTTCAATTATTTTTAATAATTTAATAATTATTTAAGTTTGGGAAAGAGTTTTAATTACAGTTGAAATGTTTTCTGGAAAAGAATTTTTTTTATTTAACAATGAATATTTTCATTAATTTATTGATAGTTGAGAAATGAAGAGCAAAATCATATGTTTCGGGTTATTTCTTCCAACTGTATTATTTATTTATATAGAATTACACAACTTTACTTTCTTTTGGATAATGTCAAACAGTGTAGAGGGAATCATTGAACATCATGTCTAGTTATCACATCTAGTTCAAATAAAGTTACAAAAACAATAATTTATTCGAAATAGAATTCTTTGCCTATTCGAATAAGTACTTTAGAACTAATCAAAATAATAAGTATTAAAGCTGGTATTCTTCTCACAAATTTTTTTTATGATTAACTTTACAGAAATGGACTTAGTTTTATCTATTATTTGCAGACGTAACGCTTTTAATTATCACGATACAGTATTAAATAACTCAATTTACAGATTGGTATTAAGGTAGATTTGAAAAGAATAGTAAAGTGAATTATTTTGTGCATTAATTTTAAAATACTTCTAAACCCCAAGCTTAGGAAACTATGATATAAAAATATGCTCTTGAGTTATTCCACAAATAATATTTAAGGTAATGTCAAATTGATATCACCCTAACTGTTTCATAAAACGTGTCAATCTTCCGAAAAACCTGTCATTTGAGACAATATTAAAAGCATTTTTAATATTACTCTTTGTTCAAATATCTTATCAGAATTTTACTCTAAAATCCTGTCATTCGTTTTAAATTGACAACCAACATTAAAAGCGTTTCCTGTGAGGACATAATTTTTTTCATCCTTTAATACATCCATAAATATTCTTCATACGAGAGCCGTCAAAAACTGTTGAAAAAAACCCAGCGTTGTTTTATTTAACCTAATAGATGTGATATGCTTCAAAACTTCAGATAACACGTGATTAATTATTCTAGTGGAAAGATAAATTTACTTTAACAAAGCGTGTCATATATCTCGGAATTTTTAAGGGACTTTTTCATTAGCTACTAACAAATAGAAAACCGATAGTAGATAAATAACTAGCCATAAAGCGGAGATAAATGAATATTGGAAATTTCCCAATGATTTTTATAATTAAGGGGAACATTCGAAACGATAATTTGAATGCTTAATCACCTGAGAACCGTAGGAAGGTAGACGAATTAGATTTATGTCAACCTCATTATTAAGGATAACAACGAAGGGTTTTAGAATTATTTCGAAAATACGAAACATTGTGTTTCACACTGTAAAAAAAATCCCGTAAAATTTACGGTTTTAAACTGGCAGCTGGGTTGGTTGTGCAAAACCGTAAAAGTTACGAAGTAAATCCGTAGGCACAACGGTTTTTTACCATACAGGAACAAGTTTTTCCCGTAAAAGTTAGGAAGTAAATCCGTAGTCACAACGGTTTTTTACCGTATGAAATCAAGTTTCCTCCGTAAAAATTAAGTCATCGAAGTAAGTGACGTCATCTACTGAGTTGAGTTGTTTTTCTCCTTCTGTTCGAGTTGAGTTGAAATGTGCTGGTGTGTATTATCAATTAGGAATATTAAATAATCAAGGCTTAATTATTAGTTTCAATTAGTTTAATTAATATAATTTTTAATTGAACTTACTTGGACGATTTCGATGCAAGATGGTGACAAAACTTCTAACTCCTCTGAGACGGGGATCGAAACCGCGTTCTTAGAAATAAAAGGCAGTTGCTCTAACCACTAGACCACCGGAGACTTCATAAAATAAAGTAAAAATAATCTATTTGAGTTTTAAAGTCACTATAGCTCTAGTGGCACCACCTAGTGGTGTGAAAATCAACTATTGCCAGAACACGTGTTTTAAGTTTAGCTTTCATGAGTGACAACAGGTTACTGCAACATGTGTAAACAACAGCGGAGATGGAACCCTATTAAAAACATGAAATGAATGCATAAAATTACATTTAAGAAAAGGGAAAGATATCGTACGGAAAGCAATACCGTATGACGAAAAATAGAATTTGAACTGACGGTTTTAAACCGTTTATGGCTGGAGCGAAAAACGGTGAAAAACCGTTTTGTTAACAAAACAGCTTTAAACCGTCAAATATACGGAAAAAGTCCGGGAAAAAAATGGATATTTTTTACAGTGCATATAAAAGTATTTTTCTGACAAGTGTCATTCCCTGAAAATAAATATGATAAACAATGATTTCAGTTCATAAACAATTAAACTAAAATTTAATAAATCAACCATTTATTAGCTGAAAAGAAGCAAAATAACATTTCTATCAAATATCTGGAGGTCAAATCGCAAATAAAAAAAGTACCAGGCACTGCCATAAATACTCAGGTATTATATTGTATGACGTATGAAAAACAATACGGTTTTATATGAGTAAATTGGAATTTGAATCATAATTATATTATGTTTAATTTTTCAATGAATGTTTAGGATTTTTTTGTATTTAATGTGGCTTAATTTCCTATCGTATTGTTTACAGTGCCTAAGGTTTTGCAATTTTTACGGTGAATTTTTTTTTGATTGAAAATTATTTTATACTTTTTACACATTAATAATGGCTTGTTTTTCAAAACCGTTTATAATTTTATTTATTTTTTAAGTCTTCAATATATTTCATAATTCTATATTTTGATTTTTATAAAATTTGGCAAAATTTTTTTCTAAAACTTGCCCTAGAGGGCACCACTTACTGGAAATCAAAATTAAATTGAAATTAAAAGATTGTAAGAAAGGAATGAACCATTGAGAGTTCTTAAAATTGCTAAATATCGCATGGTTATCCGGAATAAGCAACTGTGAATTTGTAAATTGTTGCATAATAAAGAATGAGTAAATTACAAAACTTCTTTGCAAGAACGAAACATGTTACGCTGAAAAAAACGTCTGGAAAACGTATCAAAAGAGTCACAGCTATATATACATGTCATAATAATGTTTCTCAAAGCCCATTCATGTATGACTAGTACAGGTAAAAAGGCATATATTGAGTTGATAACATCTCATAAATGAAATAAATACCAACTTTATGCAATTTACGCATCCTGCCAGAACTCTAAAACGGTTTGATTGGTATTTTTATTCATTTTTGTAAGTGTTCTAGCAATATTTTAGATTTAATTTTAAGTTTCTTCTCAATGTCGTGAATTAAAAAAAAGCTATTGTGTACTTTCAAAAGCTACTTATAGAATTGTGATAAGTTACACATTATTACCTATATTTGTAATTCAGTTCGGATTTTTATAAGTCAGATCTCGATAATACGTTATCCAATGGATTTGTCGACATCAAAGTGTTGTGGCTTAATTTTCTTCTCTTAACCCTATAATTACGGTATTTACGGTGTCGGGCGCTAAGGTAATTTTCATTTAACGACTAAGAAAGATGGTCTCGGATGTTTGGCTAGATTTTTGGATAAGCAGGATTTCGAAAACGAACGCTGTTACTAGCAACAATGGTGGAAAAAATTCACAAGTAAGTAAAGGACCCAGCTATATTTATAAAAGGCTAAATTCCATGTTAAAAAAACACAAGGAGAACCTTACGCCGTCAGTAAAGAGTTAAAGAAAGTCATTTCGGAAAAAATTAATTCGGGCCACTTTTCGGCAAACTATATCCAACAAAATCCAAGTAAGAAAAACAGTTTAAAAATTATTTTGTGGTGTGATGACTTATTAAACGAAGAAAAATTGATGAAACAAAAAAGAATTAAATCTTTTATGTATCACTAGCAGTACGCGCACGGCGTTGCCCGTGGAATCAAGACTGGGGAAAAATGCGAACAATGACACAAAAAAGTTTTGAAAACAAAATCCAAACAAAAGATACACATTATTGATTTTCAATGACATTTATCAAAACAGAAATGTATATATTATTGAGATGACGATGACGCGAATGTAATGACGTCACCTGCCGGAAGAAAGCGGATTGTAATGAAAGCCTGCTGTGTCACCTGCTGTGAGGAAGGTCATGCAGCAACCAATGAAATTGCATCAATGCGTACTGGAATCGTCAAGAGAAATCTCGCTGTTAAATCTCGCTAGCAAAAAAACTGTTTGAACTGATGAAGGAAAAATTAATTTTATAAAAACGGAAAAAGATATTTTAGCAGTTTCTTTTAAATCCGACATAAACGTTCCATTTATAAGCTGAAAAAAAATGAAAATTATAGAGATGTTAGAATGTCAGATGCGATAATTTTAAGAAATCTTTATTAAAAATTACCATAAAAGTAAACATTTTTCAAAAATTTCTCAAAATTCAGTAAATTACGTTAGACGTACAAAACAAACTTCATTAGAACGGAAATCGTTTGTTCTTTCCGATGGTGCATTTGTTTTTTTCGTACAGTTATTTGAAGCCATGCTATTGGGAAATGAGTGCGAAAAATCACCCAAAATAACACAAAATATTAAATGAAAAAATTTCTAGATTAAATTTTAAAATTCCGGATTCGAGATGCATTCAGTAGTAGTATTACCGTGCTCATAACTAGGACACCCTCTTGGCGTGCTAACAACTGGACCACCCCCTCGTGGTGCTCATAACTGGGCCAATGTTAAATGTATGGGGGTGGTCCAGTTGTTAGCACGCCAAGAGGGTGGTCCAGTTATGAGCAGTCTGGAGAGCGGAGAGCGTTGTTCGTTTTCGCGTTGAGCGTTGTCCGCTCGCGCCATTTAAAAAACAATATCAAAAATGCAAAACACATGCACATCTTGCAGCCGCTCTCGCGCGCAACCCTTTCATTCGATTCCCAACAAAGTATACACACCTTTCGTTCCCCTCAATAACACTCAACACGCTATCATAATATAAACACCCCTCATCAACAGTCGTGAATAATCAAAACACCACGTCCGCACTGCTTATATATTTGAATATTATATCGAAACACCTGGACGACGCTCAACAGAGTAGCCGCTAATGAGCAAACAACACCTCAAAAACGGAGGCGCTTGCTTTTGGACTTTCCATTCTCGACTCGCAACAAAGTATATAAATTTTTCGGAAATAAAACAACGTTCAATATTCATAATGTGACAACCTCAACGACACCCGCGCATACAGCCAAACCACGCGAAAACGAACAACGCTCTCCGCTCTCCAGACTGCTCATAACTGGACCACCCTCTTGGCGTGCTAACAACTGGACCACCCCCAT
>BGPR01007153.1:31783-53211 GCA_013235015.1 Araneus ventricosus | reverse complement strand
CTCCGTTTTTGAGGTGTTGTTTGCTCATTAGCGGCTACTCTGTTGAGCGTCGTCCAGGTGTTTCGATATAATATTCAAATATATAAGCAGTGCGGACGTGGTGTTTTGATTATTCACGACTGTTGATGAGGGGTGTTTATATTATGATAGCGTGTTGAGTGTTATTGAGGGGAACGAAAGGTGTGTATACTTTGTTGGGAATCGAATGAAAGGGTTGCGCGCGAGAGCGGCTGCAAGATGTGCATGTGTTTTGCATTTTTGATATTGTTTTTTAAATGGCGCGAGCGGACAACGCTCAACGCGAAAACGAACAACGCTCTCCGCTCTCCAGACTGCTCATAACTGGACCACCCTCTTGGCGTGCTAACAACTGGACCACCCCCATACATTTAACATTGGCCCAGTTATGAGCACCACGAGGGGGTGGTCCAGTTGTTAGCACGCCAAGAGGGTGTCCTAGTTATGAGCACGGTAATACTACTTTCCATTCGACTACACCATTACGACTACCTGTGTACCAAATTTCATAGCTGTAAGTGCGATAGATTCGTCTGAACATCGCAGACACACACACGCATACAAACATCGCATTTATAAGTATAGATAAAAATAGCCAGATCTCCGGACATTCCTATCCCACGATTAGGAAATATTTTGTCTGTAACAAATGCTCCTGCGCAGTAAGAACAGCGCCACCTATGGTAGTAAGGCGCCAACGCAAAATGACTCAGTTTAGAACTGTGAATTGGTGGAGTGAACAAAGTAAAATACCTCATCCTAAACAAACCTTGTAATTGTTAGAATTACTGTAAATATGTCTGTTAACGCTCGTGCTTAGTGTTTATAATAAATTTTAAATGTTTGAAAAAGTTAACCCTTGTTATTTTAGCTTCCAAATTGGAGTCAAACACTTTGACACACTGCAAAATGTCTAATTTTTATGTTACGTTTGCATAAATGTCCAAACCTTTAAAATATAGTAATGGCAAATTGTATCAGAGGTTTCGAACAATAATTTCTTGCGAGGATGTAAATTAATGAATGGTGCGTTTGTAATTTTAATAAATGTGATAAACTAAAATGAACTACAATGATTAAATTATACTTCTGTAATGAGATAGTTTTACAGTTTTGAAAAAATGAAAGTGATAAAGGACATTAAATAACTTAATATTTCATTTGTAGTATCCCGATTTTGGAAACAGACATTATTCCAAACTTTCTGGCAAACAGTGCCTCTTCCTTTTGAATTTTAAGAAGGTTTAGGACTTTTCGTATCTCTTTTTAAATATTTCCTTACCTATGCAATCGTTCCTACGAATTATTTTTATTTTTAAATTAAAAAAATTATGGCGAAAAGCATGATGCTAGAATCATCATAGTTTCAAAAATCTTCTTCTCCTATAATCTCTTTACATTCTGCCATATTATTGTGAAATAAACACGAACAATGCGAAGAAAAATAAGAGTGATTTCAGAGATGATTTGAGTTAATCACGAGAATAAAAGATGAAAGAAATAGAAACCAAATCTTTGCATTGCTTTATATAGTAATATTGAATCACATCTGTAATTTTTTATCAATAAGAAATAACTACCGGCAGATACATAGCATCGCAACAATGCACATCAGTTAAGAAAAAAATATTTCGAAGTGATTACCTCCATTTCATGTTTAAGATTCCTCAACTGAAAAATATAAATATTTTGTATTCTCGTTCTCTATATTTTAATTTTTAAAAAGTAAAAGTGAAAATTAATCAAGAGTGGATCGTTTACAATATAGAAAAGGCCAGTATATGGTCTCAAATCGAGTTGCGAACAATACCTGAATGAAAAATTAATTTTTTTTGTTAAAAAAGGTAGTTAGCTATTATAGGTCTTCGCATTTCTTTTTAAATTCTAACATTTCCTCACGTCAAAAATTTACAGTCACGCACACATGATTTTGCGTGAAAGTAGTTGCCATGAACTTTCTTTTCCTTCTCCAAAATTATATTTGAGAAAACCTGTTTTGCTTAAAAAACTTAATTATGAGTTTTTCTTTTATAGTTTTATTGGAAAACAATGTTTTGTAAAAGATGAAAAAATTATATTTAACGAGTAGAAACTGACATTTCTTTTAAACGGAATCATCTCCAAAATTCATATAATTTTCGAAGTTTCATCAAGTATCCTAAAAAATTATAATCCGATAAATTAAATTCCGATTGAGGTATAAAAGGCTGCCTAAAGGTAGAAAAAGAGAGATTAATTATATAGGTAAATTGATTTGACGATAAATTCATTGATTTGTCTATTTGAGCTCTTTTGAGCAATAATAGTTTTGGAAACAAGAGGTGATTTTAATTTAGTTATTAAGAGCACCTTGCTTTTTCTCCCAGTGTGTTTACTTTTACAGCCCTTAGGAATGAAAGGATATATTCCTGACAGACAATTGTGAAGTATTTTATAGAAAATTTTAGTGATAGCATTTTAAAACATATGAACTTTGTGAAATGTTCCGCATTTAAATATGCTGAAATATAGAAAATTTAGCTTTCTTCTATTATAAACCACTGAATTAAACTTAACACTCTGATTCCTAAGCCGGCCGCAACCGGCCATGCAACTGCTATACTAGTGGGGTGGATTTCGGCGGGTTGCTGTTCCGAAAGAGGGGAGAAGGCAGTTGGGCGAGTGGTCATATAAGGGACCCTTAGGGGAGAGATGAAATGCCTGCCATTCATATCTCCTACAACCCGTAGTAAGGAGAAAAGGGGGAACGAGACGGACGAATCCATTTCACAGATCAATTAGTAAGCAAACTTCCGTATACAACTGTACTCAGATTTTGAGAACTCTTTGTAGTCAGAGGGTTAATGTGTTAATGTTTGAGAAAATGTGAACAAATTTCAATAAATCGTTCGAAATACAAAAACATTACTGACAACATCGAAAGAATCTCACAAAAATAAAATTAAAAGAATTCTAATTCATCAATTATTTTCCGTTATTTTTGCTATCTTACAATCGTAGCTTAAAAAGAAGTTTAATTGGATCTGCCTTTCATTCCAGTAAACCTCTGAAACATTTTAAAAGTGTAAATATATATAAAGGAATTTTCACGGCATTTGCTTACAATCAACTCCTATGACTAAATCGCAAAGAGGATATTTCTCCTAAACAGCATATTAATCACTAAAATAAAAGTTATTCCCTAAAATTGCAACCAATGTCAGAATGTGTCAGAAAACATGAATAACTAGCTGTTAAAGGCTAGGCTCCAACTGCTTGGCATGTTTTATATATTAGGCCATGCTGATTTTATGGCAGAATAACGGCTTTGGGACTGCGAGACCTTCAATTCGAGGCCCGTCTCTACGGCAGATCCTTTGCGTACACGTGTTCGGCCTCGTTAGACTATTTAGATTCAACCTCCTCAGGCCAATGGGGAAAGTGGGGTAAAACGGCATACCTAAGGTTTGAAGGCCTGCTGGAGTTAAACTATTCGACATGAAGGTTGTCAAATTTTGCTAAAATATTCTTTATATATCAGAGTTTAATATATATTTCAGGAAATGTCATAGTTTCATTACCTTTTTTTACTAATGATTTTTTTGGAGAAAAAGTCAGAGCATCCCGTTTTACCCCACTCCCGTTTTACCCCACTAGTGGGGTAAAATGGGATACACATGTTAACTTATGGGGAATTAGGTAAAACTAGATTTGCTGTGTAAAAGTAGCATTTTTTAAAATTTTATGCGGCAATTTAAAAATAAAACAATTTTCTAAGATTTAACAATAGTTATAATAGTTGACAAATTAAGAAAAGAGACGATATTCTAAAAATTTAACAATAATGACAATAGTTGGCAATTTAAGAATAAAGACAATTTGTTTAAGAATAGTAATAAGTAAGCAAGAATAGAGTAATAATTCACATAATGTAGTTGTCTTTATTCTCAGCTCCACTGCAGATTTAGCGGACTCATCTAGTTTTTTTTATAAGACGGCTTTGCAGTGTTGGTTCTTCATATTCTTCTCGTTTTGATTGTTTTGTTTTGAGGTTTACTTTTCTGTTTTTTGAGTCACCACAAAAGAATTTTCTCTTCTTTAATAGTCCTTTAATTTTCCTTTTCTCTTTTCTTTTCTTCTAACTGTTGGAAATGCTTTCCATCAGATAATTTGACGCAAATGTCAGATAGGAATGACCCTCACAAACTACCAACTATCCCACAACCTAAGAAAATCCTCTTGGGTCGGGTATCCGTAGCTTCCCCTAGTACCCTTTTACCCCACAAGAAGTACCCGGTTTTACCCCGAGTGCAGAGGTCATAAGAAACGAAAAAGAACAATGCAATTATTGGAGTAAATCCTTATTCTTTGATAGGGTATAAACCCTTAATAAATGTATAATAAGCTGGAAGCTGGACTGAAAACGGTTTTTAAAAGTGTAATGATTTTTAAATAAGGACACTTCAAAATCATAGGAACATTGAAGAGGTGGCGTCATTTAACAAATAAACCTTCACAGACGAAGTGAATTTAACAGGAACAAAATGGAAACTATGACCATTCTTGTTTCTTCCCTAGTGGAGAATAATTCAGTATTTGCCCACTAGAAATAAGAATTAATAACGCCAAAATCAAAGCATCCCGTTTTACCCCACTCGCCTTATGTTATTTGGAGATTTGAGGAGGGCTTAATTGGGGCGACAGTCAAATAAAGGAAGCCCAGACGTATATGACTGGTCAAGGTATTAACTCCTTTAAACCATAAATGAAGATTATGTTAACATCGTGGATGATAAAATTCTAAACACAAGGTGGTTAGATTTGTCATACTGCTTTATTTATCTTAGTACATCTACTTCATAGAATAATTAATTAAATTTTATTAATATAAATTTATGATGACAACGCTATGATGAATGGTTTAACTATTCCCCCAAATTTGGAGATTTTGATGGTTTATGGCAACACTCATGTTTCCGGTGACGTATAAATCCTGATTCAGATGTTTAGCTGCAAACAATTGTACCATCCTTTCTATAATCCTACCTTCGCGCCTATTGGTACATTTATATCCGCGTCTAAGATATCCTTTATCTGCCGATCTTGAGGTAAAAATGTGAAAAATATTAAAGAGTGGTTATCTTTCTTTAATATGGAATATTTTAAGGTATGATATTTCACGTGGAAACAAAATTTATAATATTTTTAGTATTGAAACTGTACTTATTGTCCTGGTACAAAAAGCAATTTAGCATAAAAAATCAATAAGAAATAGTAGGCACAGAGATAATGCAGGGTGTTTCAAAAATATCTGGCAAAAAGGAAAGGGTAGATCAGTCATTTGATAAGCATCCAAAATCACCTAGGAACATAGGTGCACAAACGCCATCTAGAGGCAGAAGAAAGCATTTAAAATAATACAGCGCTTGCCACAATTGCCGAGACTTTTTGAAATTTGCACATTTTTTCAAATATCTCCTCGAACTTCGACTATACAAAGAATAGTTCTTAAGCCAACAATTTACATTGAAGATTCAGTCTCAAGGGCATTTTGGGGACAGACCAGAATTTGATAATGTCGGAAAGGGATTTTGGCTCATCCCATTTCACAGAAATCTGGTAATGGTTTGCAACTTTCGTCAATTATTTTCTGAGTTATGCGCAATATTTACATGCATGTTCGTAAAAATAGTTGGAATATTAGGGAAGATATAAAGGTTTCTTTAAAAAATCCTAAATTTTTTCGAATGCTTTTTCCTTATAACTTGCAGCGTTTCCAACCAAATTGTATGACACTTACAGAATATGTGACAATGTGCTAGAGTAGCATTGTCTAAAAAGTAAAAGTAAATACTTTGAATCATGAAAAATGTATGAGCATTTTATTAAATGCTTTCTTACTGCGCATGTGCTAAAGGTAGCCTAATTTTTCTTCCACAGCTCCAGAGCCAGATTTAGAAGGCAACTTATATAAAAATTCCAGTTCAATGCCTTTAAGACTCAAACAGATATCAGCATTTTGACCAGCCCTGTTTTATTTTAAATGTCATCTTCTGCCTCTTGATGGAGTTTGTGCACCATGTTCCTGAGTGATTTTGGATGCTTATCGTATGTCTGACCCCTACCCTTTAATTTTTAACAGATACTTTTGAAACATCCTGTATAAACCATAATCATATTCCTTTTTCATCTTCATAACAGAGCTATAAAAATACGTTTATCATCAAAAATTCACCTAAGAATGTGAATAAAGTTCGGTACGATTCATCTTTACGACACTTTATTGAATGTGACTTGTTACATCAGCGTCCCGTCCAGAACTGCTGGACACGAACCTCGTAATTTTGAACCGCGGTCAGACCACTAGGGTGGTACCTCATGCTGCATATAATTTCCCAAATTTTCACAACACGGTAATGTGAAGACATTTAATTCAAGATATCAAATTTTCCTTGCTCCCTCCCATCATACTCACACATGGCATATATTTAATAGAATCTTAAGATGGAGACTAAAAGAATACAGGGTGTTGACACTTATCTTGGTCCATTAGCTAATTTCTAAACCATCATAGATAGACATATAGTTCCAATTGAAAAAATGCATTAAATAACGGGAAAAATGATATTTTATGGGTTTCGAGTCTATAAACACATTTCTCAAAAAGTTACGAATTCTAATTTTTTATACGGTCCCCGGTCCTATCAGTCGCATATTAGTAAAATATTTTTCACACATTAACATTTTAAACAGAAAAAAAGTGTCACTCTTCTGCGACTACAATTGGCCGAGTTATTGAGCTTTGAACATCGCTGACTTAGATCACTTTACACCATTTCAATAGCCGCCTCGAAGACGATCCACCAATCAGTGCGTAACATTTACTCGTCGAGGCCGCTGATTGGTTTAAAATTATGAACTTCAAAGCTCCATAACTTGGTTAGTTTTAGTCGCAGAAGTGTGAAACTTTCTTTATTTAAAATGTTAGTGTGTGAAGAATATTTTACTAAATATGACTGATAAAACCGGGGGACCATATAAAAAATTAGAATGAGTAACTTTTTCAGAAATGTATTTATAGACTCAAAAACATAAAATGTAATTCTGCCCCTCATTTAAAGATATTTTCAATTGGAACTATGGGTCTATCTTTAACGGTTTAGAAAGTATCTATTAAACCACGATAAGTGTGTACACCATGTATAACCTGAGCAATGCTTTCCTTTTGACTTATATAGAACAAGTAATAAAAAAAAATTTTAAAAAGTCAATTCTTACTTATATAATATTAGATATAATGAAAAATGTACTGCGCGGGCCCAAAGATATGGCTAAAATATGGGGGTGCTTCGATGATCCCATGGGTCATCCATATATCCAAGAACCAAGTCTGTAATGTTAATAGTTTTCGAGATATAATGAAAAACGTATTGCGTATACCTCATGCAAAATATAAAATGACAGACAAGAAAGCGAATTAATAATGCGTTGTCATCTAGTTCTGAGCTATGTTTAAAGTTTCAAGTCTCCAGCTCATAGGGAAGATAGTTTAAAATCGATTGCAAAATTTGAACAAGATATATATATATATATATATATATAGGGAGTGTGTGAACTAATAGTAGGAATTGAAAAATAGAAGAATCATACAAGATAAAAATGCATTGCACGTTATCATGAGTATTTTACTTAACCTACTAACCGGGTGTATTATGGAATATTTCGTCAAACCTTCTAAAACGAGTAGAACAAAAGTCAATTCCCTAGTAAACAGGTTAATTATAAGAAACGGTTATAAATTCCATCGTCGTGGCTAATCAATAAATTTCACATATATTTTGTAACCCAAGGCAAACAACGAGGAAACGCTTCCTCTAAAAGACAATAAAAGTCACTGGCAACTCAGAACAAATTCTACATAAACTCATTTACCACCAAAAACAATATGAGCCTTTGATTTAGAGAAGAGCCGACTCAACATTTGCCGGCTCCTTTCCCGGCGAAAGGGCGCAATTCCCATCCCTGGCAAAAGGCAAAATCACGCTAACTCAGCAGCGAACGAGCGTATTTAACCTGCATCAAATTCATTTACCTTCATCCCGGCAATTACGAGGTCCAGTGACTTAGCTTGGCAGCGGCCAGCTAAGCGGAAGGAACGAAAAAGAATTCTCTTCTGGGGAAACGTTGTGCAGGAAGCTAATGATAAAAGGACCCACCCCAAATGAAAAATATCGATTACGGATAAATAATCTTCCGTTAGAGCAAACACGTTCCTTGGCTGAGAATGCCGAATTACTTGGAGAATGAATTCCGGCCCCAGCGATGAATATTGACAAATCTAAGCCCGGATTTGAGGAGAATGGGAGAAAGCTTATAAATTCTTCCCCCGAAGAAAACTTTCAACCGTCTGAGGATCCCTTATGAGATTTAAATGCGCGTTCGAATTCGAATTATAAATATTTAAGCAATTCGATTCAAATAATTATTGTGGATTGGTTCGGGTAAAGATTTCGATAAGTTTGGAATTGATGAGTTAAACTTTTATTCGAATGCAACTGTGCGGAAACAATGATTTAAAACATTTGCTTAGAGCAAACTGGGTAATGAATTCTTATGAATCGCTACAAATTAGATGAGTTTTGCGGATTACGTAAGCAGTGTGAGACATCGCACCGATAGTTACGTTGAACGGCAGGTGTTTCTGAATTTCAAATTTATTTTATGAGCATATAAGAAACAAACTTTGTTGACACTTTATGTATTTTTTTTGGGGGGGGGGGGCTCATTTGACGGTTTTTTGTTCTATGGCTGCTTCATTGACACATAAAATAAACCTAGGGTATTAGCAATTATTTTACTTTCAATTTAACCTAGGCCATAAATATTTACGCGTCTAAAGACTTAAATATCAAATATGTAAGAAAGGAGTAAAGCTTATAATTTCTTCCTATGAAGAAGCTTTTCAAACTTGAGCATGGCTTATGATATCTGAAAGCTCGCTTGGATTCGAATTATAAATATTTCTGAAATTCAACAAGATAATTCTTGTGGAATGTTTTAGTAAGTATTTTGGTTTGTTTTTATTTAAATTTAAAATGGAAAAGCTTAGGTTTTTATTAAAATGAAGTTCTGCAGAAGCAATAATTTAACGCAATTGTCTAAAGCAAACTGGATTTTCAATTGTTTTAAGTCTATCTGATTTTTATGTGCTTATAAGGAATTTTATAGAATTATGGCAATCAACATCAATATAAATGTCCAAAAAAGCAGTCAGTATAAAATATGGCACAAATTGTAAAGAATCTGCTACGTATGACTAGTGCTTGTAGCATCAAACTAGTAAATGACTTTACTCGACTCTGCTGTATATAATTATTGATGTACTAAGTTCCTTTTACAGAAAACAGTTTAAAAATGTTGAAAAGTATTTAAGATAGAAACGGTAACTGGTGGAACTAGAAAACTTGAAATTAGTCTGTATGAATTCTTCTGCTTAGAACTGCGATTTTACAACGGAATAGCAGATTTGTTCGGAAATTTAGTAAAACGTAGTTCTGAATTTAAAAGAAATTGTTATTGCGCCATTATATAGAAATTTAAATTATATGTATATACAAAACTGAAAAAAATCCTTTGGACTAAATAATTTTCGAGCATATCTCTTACTAACGAAATAGCTTTAATGCATTCTACTTATATGATCCATTCTAACAAGATCAAAATAGTTCGGTGAAGTAGTCGTAATAAAGCAAAAAATAGCTTTATACTTTAAATTTTTATACTCGGGGCAGAAGCATATAAAGTGAAATATCTGTTTCGAAAAAGCTTTGAAAGAAATGGAAGACTCTGATAGAAGATTACTTAGAAAGTGATAAGAGACCTTTTGTTCCGCAATTCTCTCAGGTTTTAATTTGCTTCAACAGTTGTAAATTTAATAAAAGCAAACCTATTGAGAGAATACAATTGTATAAACATGTGTTTTCATCTTTTATACTTTTAAGTTACATTTTATCCGTTGTGTATGATATATTCTTGTGAAAGAGAGACAAAAGATAAACATTCTAAATTTAAAAACTCTCTTTGCTACATGTTTATTTGTTATAGAGCTGTCAGTTACAGCTGTTATATTTCTTTTCTGGGACCACATAAAAAGAGAATTTCAAATGTATTTGTTTTATTATATATTACTTCAGAATAAAAATAATATTTTAACTATAATTAGCATCACATTTTGTTACCAACAATGAATTAAAATAACAAATATTGCTTTTAATGTTTTGAAAGCGTATTGCTATAAAATATTACAGTAAAAGAAGCTGAAATAAAATGATATGGATTGGCTCTGTTACGTTATATGAAAAAATAAATGATCTTTGCCCGTGTATTTGAAGAAAATACATTTCGTTTGAAGAAAATTTCTTCATAAAACGCTGCAAAATCACTGTTTAGCACAATAACAAGTTATGACTGGTTTCTTGGGAGAAAAAAATATCTCCCGCCGAGAAAGCCATGAAAAGATAAATCAGTTAGTACACGTGTTAGTGACTGATGTGACTTGTGGAGTAACATACTGTCATCTGCACCTGCCAATATTCTTTATGAAATCTATCATTGTAGCTGTTGACTGCAAGAATAAATTTCAGTCTCTTTGTTCAGTACTTTTAAGCTCTCTCTCTCTCTCCTTTTTTCTTTAAGTTCCATTTCTAAACGTTTCTTATAATGAAAAAAGATTCAAAAATAATTTATAATCCATTCATTGGTCAGTTTTCCTTTAAACACGCAAAATGAATATTATGTAAAGCCAATTTCATGAAAAGCAGGTAATTTCTCTAGCATACTACCAACCTTCAATAATTTCTAAGTATTCTTTTTTTAAATTAGAATTCATGTTTTCTCTCATATGTTTTTAAAGGAATTACTTTTCAGTAAGATATCACTTAAAATTGTATCCATTCCATCATTTATAAAAAACAGCCATATATTATGCACTATTAAATAAATTTTAAATAGGAAAATTCATAACTAATGCGATTAAATTCGACTTTTTTTTGCTCTCAAAATTCTCTTCAAATTCATATTTTTCCTTTAAGAAAATGTTTAAATTCACATCCTTTTCAAAACTTAATTCTGTCTTATTTAAGAAAATATTTCAAGAGATTGTATTTATAAAAATTTGTAGAGATGTTTGAATAAATGAAAGTAAATTTATAGGCTATATAATATAAATGTTCAAATATTTATGTTTATTTTTTTTTCCTTTCATAGAAATTCAAATGCCTTTCTGAAGTATTTCATACAAGCCTGAACGACTTTTAAGAAATTCGGTCTCATGTTTGCATAACTCATTGAAAATATTCAAGAAAAACGAATAGTTTTGGATTAAATAAATTGCAAAAACACCTTTATTTAATGTGGCGGGTAATTAGATATTTTTTGTTAGAATTTAAGAAAATCTCTTAGAAGAGAATTTTCTTTGGATGTTCTTTATAAAAACGTTAATGACATTTTTGTCATGCATTGCGCTTCACCGTGTTTCAGAATAAAACGTATTATTTCAGTATCTTTTCCATTTTGAGTTTTTAGAAGCATGGCGGAAATCCAAAAGTAACAGAAACTAGTAGGTTTAATAAAAAATTTAAGTTTAACACTAAATTTATCAGAAAATTGAAGAATTCTTAAACTGAAAATTTATCTTTTTTAGATTGAAATCTTGATGTCCAAAAATATTTGCATCCGAACCATTGAATATTTGTGTTTTTAATTCAATTCATACTGCTTTGAGTTCTTTAATACTAATTTTTCCCATGAAATTCTTTTGTGCTCGTAGTTTATCATTAAAAATGAGCTTCTGCATGAATGAGATAACGGTATGTTTTCTTGTCCTGTCTACGTCTATGCCTCTAACAATTATTTTTATGAGATAAATAAAAATTTCGTGATTTGCTAAATATTAATTCCTAATTACTCAAGTTAATAGAGAACTTGAGAAATTATGTCTCTTTTTGCAGTAAAAGGAATAAAAAAGTTTTTAGTTATAATTTTTATAAATATGAACTCTGTGAGATCTAAGCTGATTGGTAACCTAATCATATTCCAGAATGGCATGAATGTCTGGTGATGCAAGTTTTAATTATTAATATTGCAACTTTCAACACTATTCAATTTGCCTGCCTATCGAATTGAATTAGAAGGTAACCTTATTTGCATCATATCATGTTGCATCCTCCGCAACATTGTAATGGTCTTTATAAATTGCTTAAGTCATGTAGATAAATAAATACTTTTGTTGCAGTATACCTTACGCATTAAAGAACATACCACGAAGTTACTAAAAGTATAGTCCGTGTCAACAGACTTTTGAGAAATTTTCCAAACTTAGGTCTAAAATTTTAAAATGAAATTTATTTATTAAAATTATTGCGTAATAGTAATTCAGGTTTTTCTCAATCAAAATCATTCATTTGGCATCATAGCAATATCTCTACTGATTTGATATTTATTAATTTGCGAAAAGCAAAATATATTTAACGTCAAAGATTGCATCAGAAAGATTGATAAAATGTGATTCTCTTTTCAATCCAGGGAATATAAATAATAAAAAACTCATATTTTGATAAAATTGTTTTTGAAACATGTCAGCAAATTTGAAAATTTTGGTGCAATCTAAAATATATTAAATGAGGAAGCTAGCATTTCTCATTGAAATAACTAAAGAAAAATAAGCAATCTTGGAAGAAAACCGTAAAAATTATTTTAATTAACACGGTAGATAGTATTTTAATTAATAGATGATTATTTTTAGTCTCCATTCAGAGCATATTCTTCCGATCTTGTCTTTGAAAATGTTAATGACATTGTTTCTATGTTTGTCGTTTCCCCATCCATTGGAGTCAAATTTATTATTTTCCAAATATTTACCATTTCTACTTTTTCGAAGTTGTAACCTTTATTTGGCGCTTACAGAAATTATCTAAAATAAAGAAAATTATATTTGTATTATAAAATTTTAACCGAAAAGAATATTAACCAAAAAAAATCGGAAAGGAAATAAGCAAACATTAAATTTTTAGATCGAAAATTAAATGTACGAAATATTTTGGAGAAAATCGTTGATAACATGTATGTACATAATTCATATTTTTCCTGAAAATTTAATAATTGACGAATAGGGAGTTTTTTTAATAAAAATTATTTTAGTTATTGCAGTTTCAAGTAAAACATTATTTGAGATGTTTTTTATCTATAAGAAATCTATGTGGTTTATTTTTGTTTAATACTTATTAGAAAATATCACTAAAATGTCATATTTTGTATCAGATAAATAAAAGGATGCTTCTAGTTATATGTTTTAGGAATATCATTGTTGGGTCATCTACACAGATCGATGCATTAAGCGCACGTCAAAATGGCGTAAATGTCCGTTTATGAAAGTTTAAATGGTTTACACAGCAAAGGATATATTACCTACCTGTACGCTTTCTGAACAAGAGCGAAGATATTCCTTTCTTTTAATAAATTTCAGATATTAATTTGACTCATGTATTTTTCGCTACAATGTAAATCATTTTTATGAAAATTTTAATAAATATTGCTTTGTTGGAGTAGACTTTATGCATCGGAATGCACATCATGGCTGCATCATATACTAAGATCATTTGTCAACTGATTGTTGAGAAAGCTTATTAAAGCCGTGCTTTATTAAAAAAAATATCTTAAAAATTTCTTGATATAAAATAAATTCTCAATTTTTCCCTTTTGTTAAAGGTTTCATTTTATATCACTGCGAATATTTTGTGAAATTTTGGAATCTTACAAAATTGTGTAGTTATAATTTCATTAATTTGTTTTGTTTTATTAATATTACGATAATGTCGTAATTTACATGGAGATATACCAGAATACTTATATACGCCGTGCTTTGTTAAAAAAATTATCTTCAAAATTTCTTTATATAAAATTAATTCTCATTTTTTGCTTTTGTTATAGGTTTCATTTTATATCACTGCGAATATTTTGTGAAATTTTGGAATCTTACAAAATTGTGTAGTTATAGTTTCATTAATTTGCTTCTATAAGGATGCGAAAATGCTTTATTAATATAACGATAATGTCGTAATTTACATGGAGATATATCAGAATACTTACATTTAAATACAATTGTTTTCCAAAAAATAAAGAAGAGCCTAAAATATTTTAAGGAGAACTGGAAGATACATTGTTTCATATCCAGGTTTCATCCTAAAAAATTAGAGAAAAATGAATAGTTTTGAACTAAATAAATAGCAAAAACACTTTTAATTAACGCAGTGCTTAATTAGATACTTTCTGCTAGAATTCAAGAAGTTTTCCGAAAGAGCATTTTCTTCAGATGTTGTCTATAAAAAAGTTAATGACATTCTTGTCATACCTTACATTCAAATGTACATTGGAATGAATTTTATTGTTTCTGTCTTTTCTGCCTTTGTTTTTTTAAAAACTTAATACAACCACTTTATTCGGACGTTACAGAAACTTCTAGTTTCAATGGAAAATTAAAACTCAGACGAAATTTACCAGGAAAAAAAGCTTAAATGATAAAAAAATCTTAAAATTAAATTTTATTTTTTTAAGATCGAAAGTTTAATGTGCGAAATATTTTGCTTCAAATGCGTTGAACACTTGTGCAATTAATTAAATGCGTATTTTTTCAGCTTTTTAATTACTGATGAACAATGACTTTTGTCAATTTTTTTATCTTATTAGTCTTCCATAAAAAATTAAGCTTCTACATCCCCGATGTAAAGCTTTGTTTAATTTAATTATTATTCGTCTTAGGCAATCAATAACAAAGACTTCGAGATGCGCTTCTTCTGCGTTTAGACAACGAATCTTGTTCTTGGGACGAAGCTATCTAATACCCTCTATATAAATGTTTCGCTTGGGCGGCTTCCAGAAAACGCGTTATTTAGCGATAGGATTTGGCAACACCTATAGCAATTTGAATCTCCTTTTTGATTAGTTAAACATGAATCTCAACCGAATCGTTAAAGATTATCTAAACAATGGAAGATGACAAACTTAATGTCCAAATGTATCAAATGAAGAAAGTTTCGAAAGGCTATCAGGGAGAAGAGAATAATTTTTTTCTACATGTTCAGTAAAAAATTTTCTTGGTCGCCAAAATGGAATTTCTCTTGGGCGATTATTCGCCAAATGTATAAATAATTAATGATGTGGAATTAAATATTTTAAAATTAGACATCCCTATCGACAAGTGCCAGTCGTTGGTTTTCAGATCACTTAGCTCTCGTTCACTGTCTAAGCATAATACTACTGTTTTTAATAGTAACCCAAGTTTTAATTTAAATGGCAGACCAGTCAAAATTACTAAAACCGGGTTTAATTTTCCATAATAAGCTATCTTGGAATACTCACACATTTTTGGTTTGTATATAGGAAATCTTACAATTTTTGTTCAAATTTTAATGGACTATTTGCCTCAAATTGGAGTGTTTCTCCCTCTCTATTAAAATTGTGGTATTTGACAATAGTTGAAAAGGCACTGCTGTTTGGGGTGGGGCCTTAACTAAAGCCCAGATTGCCAAATTACACTCCATTCAAAGAATGTTTTATTGAAATTGTCTCGAGCATATAAAACAACGCCAACAAATTCTTTAAATGTACTTTTAGGTATTCCCCCACTTCATTTGGTTACCAAATCACTATTTATTAGGTTTAACACTTGGAAAACATAGATCGGATAAGTTTAGGGAATTGATTGGTCCAATTTGCTTAGATTTTTAAAGAGATATAAATTCTATTTCTTCGGATAGAAAAATCATAATTTGTGAGGACTTTACTGATTATGAGGTGTACACCGACGGGTCCAGGATTGCTGACGATGTTGGATTCTCGGCGTGCATTTTTGAAAGAAATGCACTATTACCTGTTTTTTGCTATAAAATTAATTCTTTTAACTCTCCTTTCCAGGCTGAGCATGCGACAATTAATTTTGCTGCTGGTTGGGCCTTGGAAAGAAATGTTAAGATAAAAGTGTTTTCTTATCTAAAGTCCTCTATTGAAGCGATTAGAAGCCCCAAAGTCAAATCAAATTTTGTTTTATCTGTTAAGGATAATCTGTACAATATTAAGGATCTAGTCAGATTTTTGCGGGTAACCTGCGCAATGAGCTGGTTGATCACTTGGCAAAAATTGCTTCTTCTTGTGGGTCCTATACGTTTATACCTGCTCCTTATTCTTATGTAAAAAGAGTTTGTAAGGAATTCCTTATGAACGAGTGGAACTTATACTGGAAAAACTGCATCACTGGCAAACGAACAGAAGAGATTTTTCCGTTAGCAAATCTCGACTTATTGATTAGCAACAAATATGTCATTTATCTACTTACCAATCGTGGGCCTTTTCCTGTATATCTGTGCAGGTTGAAGACTTTGAATAATCCTGATTGTTTGTGTGGTGAGCATGGAGATGTTGACCATTATTTGACTTCATGCATGTTTACCAAGGACTATCGATTACTACTACCAACAGATGCTGCTCGGACTCACTGGACTAGAAAACTTTGTAAAAACTATATATTTTTAAACAAGTAAGTCAATTTTTGAAATTTCTAGGAAAATGTGTGATGATTTGCAGAGTTTGTGATCTCAATGGTATTTAACTTCTGTACATTAAATTTGCTGCACTCAAAGTATTTATTGTTATGTATGTAATCCTTTGATTAAGTTTCTGTTTCTTATTATCCTTTTTTGTTTCTTGAATTTTACCACGTTGGTTGTTTTTAGCAACCATTGGTGCTTTTTGTTTTGTGTGTGTTTTTGTTTGTATTAGTGTATGTTTTTGTTTGTTTTTCTGTATGTTTTTGTTTGTTTTTCTGTATGTTTTTGTTTGTAATAGTGTATGTTTATGATTGTTCTTCTGTATGTTTTTGTTTGAATTTGTGTTCTTTTTCTATTTGCACGTAGCTTTGTAATTCATACCTTCCAAATAGGTAGGTCTGTTAATTGTAACTTTTTTTTCTTGACTGGTCTGACACCACCCCGTCGATACTTGCTGATTCTAAACCCTTTGGGGGAGTTATGTATGTATGTAAATGTGTTAATCCTGAAACTTTTTTTCTATACTTTGGCGTGCTTTTTAACGGTTGTCGCGAATATGTCGAGCCTGGCGACGAAATCACGCCTATTTTTTAAGACTTACCATTATCTTTGTTAAATTGATTTGAATGCTTATTATGTCTTCTAAATGCTAACAAAATCAAGAAGAAGACTTTTTTAAGGCCAACAAATTTATTCTGTGGTGGTTCTGTGATAAAGCAAATATATTAACCTCAACCATAAATGCGTTTTTGCTAGGACGCACAGTGCTTTCGATATTGCTAGTGAAGCGAGTACAGTTTGCACAGCAAATCTGGGAGGATTGATGTGCAAAAATCCTGGGGGATAGCTAGCGTTAGCGTGTTGGAGACAGAGACCCCTAGTTCGACATATTCTATTTATTTTTGCCAAACGAACACTCCAATATTAATTTGTAATACCTTTTTGTAGCATGCATTTATATGTTCTGAAAATATCACTTCATTATTAGACATATTCAAAACATTTCGTCACAACGAATAATCTTGCTTCAAAAACACCAATAATAACTCTCTAAATTGACTGCATAGTCATGCCCTTGACAGAAAATTTATCCATATTAGAACTCCGGTCTTCGAAAAAGTTCGTCATTCGAGTTCTCTTCCATTTTAATTGTTTTTCTTTTATATTCTAATTATTTTCTTTTATGTGTTTTAATTATTTTAATTATTAGAACACGATTTTTGTTGTTTAATTCTTTAGGGATTTGTTGGTTAATTGTAGAATAATATTGTTGATGCAATCACTGGATGCTGCTGCGTTAAGCGCGCAAAAAGGTGTATTGCTATCGCTATTGTGTACTTCTTCTGTATTTTCTCTTTTTTGTATTCTATTATCTCTAAATTGGTTTATTTTAAGCAGGGCCGTGGTGATCTCAAGCTTGAATTAAAAGTATGCAATTGGTTAACTTTTTAATCCCGAGGCAACTTTTTAATTCTAGGTCCTTTAAAACCGGAAGTTTTGGCGAGGAAGCGACATGAATTGGACTTTCCCAACCTTTGTGGTTATTTTCCCTACTACTCCACTCCCTTCTATAACCTTCCCTTAAGGCGCAGGGAAATAGGCTGTGGTTGGCAAGGATAATTGGACTCCCCCACCGCGCTTATCTTCTAAGCGATCTCGGAACCTCCCCTCCCCTCAAAAGAAGCCAACTGCCTCAGACCGTCCTTCGTGGCTGTTAAGGGAATTTTTTTAGACAGCCCGAGACCGCCTCGATCGATGTGAGAGGGTTAAACGGCATGCGGAATAATTCAAACATCCAATTCTTCCTACATACAGGAAGATTAAAACTAAATAGAAAATGGAAGGAATATCCGTCTGTTGAAAAATATGACATTTTAATACTACAGACACAAATTTTTCATCAGTTGAATAGGGTTGTAAATTAATAAGTTCGTCCTTAATTGCTCATGGTGCAACTTCATAATGTGATGCTAATTCAATGAAAAAAATCAAATTATCAAAAGCAGTCTCTATTTATTTTATATTTCTGTCTAAACAACAGATTATTTGGTCTGAGAATGTTCAGTGCTTATATGAGGACTTTTGATTAAACAGTCAGCCTGATAGAAATTACAATAACTGAATCTATTCTCATCAGAAATAAAAGTTTTGGCTTGATTTTTGTCAAATAGTATCATCTCTTCATTCAAGACTAACAGTAATTTTTTTATTTATGGGAAAATTCTAACTTTTTTGGAAGAAAATAGCAAAAATTCATTGATTTTTAATTTAATACAAAGCTCTGTACAGTTTCTGGTCTTTTAAAATTCATGTTTCATTCAAAGGGTAATTTAAACGATATATTTTACTTTTTTGATAATTTTAGAATGGAAGCATTATTTAGATATTATAATATCCTCCAAATGTATCCCAAGGAATCATCAAAATTTTTATTGAAAAACGTGTACCATCAACCATGCTATCTCGTTTCAGATAAAGAACTGGTAGAACTGGAAAGCTGGTTAAATAAGAAGGCTATAAACATAGAACTGTAGCTGCTTCAAGTCAGACGTGCATTTGAGTGTGGGATCCGCGAACGCTTGCGGAAAAGCGGAAACATGCTTTTATATTTTTTCAGTTCCTACTATTTTTCAATTCCTACTATTAGTTTACACTCTCCCTATATATATTTATTTATATATCTTGTTCAATTTTCAATCGTTATTAAAATACTTTTTATTCATCCACTCAAGTTCAAATACATTTTTTACTTTGACGGATCTCTATATAGTTTGGCGCAGCATGGTCAAATCTATGGCTCTTGCGCCACAAAACCAAACTCAAACTCAAACTCAAATACATTTTTTGAAACTTGTAGTGGATGATACTTGATGTCAATACAGTTTTTTCAAATATTAATTCATTAATTAAATTGAATTAATTAATTTTATTTATTAGAGCCTCGCAACTTTGTCGCCGAATCGCCAAAATGGTCGCCAAATTTATCGCCAAGGTCGCCAAATTTGTCGCCAAGATTAGGATCTCAGGGAAACGACTTTACAGCTTTGTAACAATATGGAATATGTCATTGCACAGTGCATGGCAACATGCAGTTGGATGTGAATTGACAGGCAGAGTTGTGTTTTGCCATGTGCCTCTGAGATTGGATGAATTGATTTCGTGTGTTGATTAGGAATTTTATTTATCAAATTGCTGTTTAAATAACTTAAAGATAGACAGATACATAAAGCAAGGAAACAGCATCTGAATCGTAAAAATTTTAAAATAACCAGTCTCGCAGGAATGAAAGTTGTGCTTGTGATAACTATTTTTTGTGGAAAATTCTCATTATTATTTTCTTGTATATAAAATTGAATTTATATTGTAATCGTCAAAAAATTTTGGCTTGTAAGTAGGAATTGACTTTAAATTTTTTTTTTTTATATTACTTGTTTAAATTGAAATTGCGTGGAATTTCTACTTTTGTGCGTTTATTTTTTTAATTTGATGTTTTAATGTACAATAATCATTTATTAAAAATAGAAATATAGGATTTTGAATTCGAAGATCGATATTTTTCAGTAGGCGCATACTTGCTTTGACAAATTTCAATTCAACCGTTTCAATTGATACTGTTTGAACTGTAATTTGACATTATAGCAGTTTTAAAAAAAATTACATATATAGAATTATATTAATCAACAAAAATATTTTGTAAATGTTTATTTTTATTAACAGTTATATTTATCAGAATTTAGCAAAGATATTAACTATAAATTAATAAGTCAAAAATTAATTAAAAATTAACTAAAAACTTAAAATTTGTTATTATTAAAATATTAATATTTTTAACTTTAATCCTTTCAAGGGCCATTTTTTTCTAGTAATGGTATAACGAAATAACTTTGGGGTTGAGGCTAATTTAAGAAAATAAACCCATTTAGCTTAATGAATGAAATTAGTTTTTGTTAATTAATTTAATTAATTAATAATTAATTAAAAAGTCAAGACACTTTGTTACGGTTTGAGATAAGACGTCTAGGATTTCCTTTCATCGAAAAATTTGTTGAGAACTTTAAAATAGCTTACCTTGTGCGCTTAAAACTTTATGAATTCGGACCGCCTTTGAAAGGGTTAATTAATTTAAACTTTATAGCTTTTAATTTTTAATTCAGAATTATAATTATTATCTAATGTAGAATTATTTTCAAAGTTCATTAGCAGGTGCTGCTTATAATTAATCAAAATTAAATTACTAAATAATTATTACAATGTACCAACTTTACTAAAATGAAACAAGTTAAGTTTAAAAGTGTATAAACATTTTCCATTTTTTTCCAAGTTACCATTGAAAATTTCAATGAAAGATAGCACATTTTCTTTAAAAATCGTGTCCTTCACTTTACACCGAAATATAAAGAAGTCCTTGAAAAATACTGTAATTCACAAATCATTTTCTATAAGGTTGATAAACTCGTGTCTATTTTTTTTCAAAGGTACAGGTAAAATTTCTTTTGACATGCATCTTTAAGGACAAAGTTACCCAAAATAAAATTCACATCATGAGCTATTAAACAGAAAATTTACTTCTTCCGAACACATTTATCGTCTCTAATTTGTCATCTGAAAACTTCTGGTATCAATACTGTGTTTGAAAGATAAAACAACGAAAAACTACCATTAATTTTCGAAGTTGTGTAACTTTTCACCTAGTTTTATAAACTTTCCTTAGATCATCAATAAAAACTTTTTTTCTGGCATTGACACTTCGAGTTTTATGGCTTTTGAGTAGATAAAAATTCTGACGTCTAGACTAAGTTAGGACACTCACCAAAAACTGATAATGCTTTATTA
>BGPR01007153.1:8071-31773 GCA_013235015.1 Araneus ventricosus | reverse complement strand
ATTCCTGCATGCTAACAAACAAACGTCAATTTTCTACAACGGCAAACAAACGCGAATGGAAAAAAAGGGCAACAAAATAACCCAAATAATCCTTGGAAACACCCCACCCACTCCATTCCTTTAGCTGGAACCGGGAGTCTACAGTTGTGTCCGGACAATTGGTTTGTATAAGCTCTTCCCATCGACGTTTGTCTTGTGCCAGTGAGGGAATGTAATTTCCAGAGCTACTTTCCCTCTCGTGATTTGTAGTCTAGATCTTCTCTGACGGTAACAGCTGGGACGTCGTTTTCTTCCTCGATTTTCGCTCCCTTTTCGGGCAGGCAGTACATGAAAATAATTTACTGCATGTTTCCGACGTTTTTCCTAAGCTACAATAAATCAGGGATAAAAGTATAAGGGGAGGAATAATTTCGGTCTATATGTAAAGAAAGGGCATTTTTTACTATCGGGTTTTGGGAGGGATTTGCTGCGATATAAATTGTTTTGAAAGATTTGGGATTGGGGAGAATTTTAAGGGATAAAATTATAGTGTGGTCAGTTTTTCTGTTGTGTTTTATTTGTTTAGTGTCTGGTAAAATGTAGAGAAAATGCCGATAGCAACCATTTAGTTTTATAGGGTAAAAAACGACTGCTGTTCAAGATTAATTGACAAATCTAATTAAACATGCAATTAATTTCTCAAACAACATACATTTTAATTGTTTAATTGTGGTTAAAAATATTTGATTTGAATTTACTTAACGCAGATGATTATTTAGCGCCAAACAAATAGCACTTTCTTGATTATATAATGCACGAAAATTATCTTCTACGTAGAATTACACTATATGTTATACGGAAAGGCATACAAACACCAGTTACAAATATGCTTATTCAAACCATATGCGACTTGCATTCAACGAAATATTTAGTTAAAATAACAATTTGTATTTCAATTATATAACAAAATGGAAATATTAGGTGTCCCAAAAGTTTATAGAATATATGACATTTCAAGAAAAGGTGCTCAATACAATGTTCTTAATAGCTTAAAGTCTTTCCATTTTTCAGTATGACATTGTATACACGTTTTTCCATCGATATAATTAATGTTTGTAATATCTCTGGTTCCAAGTTGTACCATACACTTTCAATGGCTGTCTTCAAGGCATTCACTGAATAAAATCGCCCTCAATTTTCATATACCTTCCGAAACATAATGCCCCACACATTTTCAATTGGGTTTAGATCAAGGCTTATCGGTGGCCACTCAAGAACAGTAAGAATTTTCGAGTTCAAATCATTTTTTGTGACATTGGAGATATGGATGGGAGCATCATCATCCTGATATTTCCTATGTTTTCTGCAAATGGCATAAGATGATTTTCTGGTGTTTCTATGTATTTAAGAGAATTCTGTCGACCATCTAAAAAGGCCAAACCCACTTGACCGTTGAAACTGAAAGCCGCCCACACCATCACAGATCCACCACCATTTTGCCTACTGAAAAAGCTCCCGGGTTCTTTTCGTAAATCAAGTCAATATTTTATATTCCCTTGAGGTCCATCGAGGTTCCATTTTCTTTCATCACTGAAAAGGATAGCCATCCATTTATCACCATATGACATATGATTACGAGCCCACTGTAATCTCTTACTAATGTGAAGCTTTGAGAGTGGTAATCGGCGAGCCATTTTTGCGTGGATCATATAACCAGATTCTATAATTCGTCTATGAACAGTGTTGTTGAAGATTTGCAACCGAGAAGCCCCAGTAATTTCGCGAACCGACATTTTCTGACTTGAAGCCATTCTTTGTATCTGTCTATCACTGCGAATATCCGTCACACGAGGTCTTCCTGAACGAGATTTTGGATTATATGGCGTCTTACGAGTTAATACACGATAAATCATGCTTTTAGAACAATTTAAAAGTTTCAATATTTCTTTAACAGTCTTACAGAGCAATTTCAAATGCAGAATTTTACTCACTTCTTCATTAGAGACCCAGATAGCAATTTTAGTTTGCAGCAAGCTTGCCACAAATTTGTCATGACAAGAATGCAAGTTTGCCACAAATTTGTCATGACAAGAGTGCAAGATTGCAGTAAGCTTGCAGCAAGTTAACGAAAGCTCCGAAGTCACCATGAAACGAACTTGCAGCAAACTTGCCGTGCACACTTACAGCAAATTAAAGCAAAAAGAGAGTACGAAACACAACCCAGGATAGAACTCGCGACCTCCCGGTTCCGAAGCGGAGACGCTAACCGTTGAGCCAGTCGAACTCTGAGAGGAGAAGATAGATTTCGCTAATACTTCGTTCGATTCGATTCGTATACGATTTATTTTTAACTATTTTCTGGATTTCATGAATTTTTTGAGTTCAGAATATGATTTGAAGTCAAAGAGAGAGCGATTTTTGCTAATAACTACGTTTTGCTAGTAAAATAAATTATGAAATTAGAGTTCAAAAGTAATTACTTTAAAATGGGACAAAATGTCTAGTTATTATTGTTCAACAAACACTGACTGTTTTTTAGATTTAATTTTGTTTATAAACGTTAAAATTTCAACATTAAGAAAAAGGCGATATAGTTTTCTTTAAAGTGAGAGTGATATATTTAGTAAAAAGATGGAAAATGTTTCAAAAAATTTTTTTATAAAAAAGTTATCTTTTTCACAAATTATCATTGATTTATTTAATTAATAAAAAAGAATTACGGTCTAGGAGATGCTATTAAAAATCGGATGTTTTTTAAAACAGAGACAAAGATAATTATCTCTTTATTGTGCTATCTTTGCAGGAAGCTTGTTTTGCAAAATTGCAGCAAGTTTGATTTGCAAAGAGGTGGCGCTATTTGTCACATCGAACTTGCTACAAGTTCGATTCAAGTTTGACGCGTCAAATTTTGCCATGACAAGTCAAAATCAAACTTGCTGCAAACTTACGTGCTATCTGGGGAGCTGCTACGCTTTAGGCATCTTGAAACGCAGAACAAACGAACGCTTTCTTTTTCTTACAACGTAATTATTAGGCTCCAGATCGACGTCATGATTACCGATACCATATTTGCATAAAATTGCATTTGTCTATAAACTTTGGGGACAGGTTATTTCAGCTTATTCTACGATTTAAAAATTGGCATTAAATATATGGGGTAGAAATGCTGTTTTTTCAATTTACTAGACATAACATATCTATACAGAAAGTTACAGAAATACATCATATACAACAAAAACTATAAGCAAAATACAAGATTCTATAAACTTTTGGAACAGAGTGTATATCTGGCTTTAAAGTTGTGAAAAAATTACACTATGTTTCGCGCATGCGCAGTAAAACATTATTTACTAAAACTGCTCATAATTCCTGTAATAGTCAACAATTCTTTTCCAAAGTTTTACACAAATGCGTCTCTAATGTATTGTCATCTTTTCTGTAAGCTTCGTATAATATAAAAGAAAACTCTGCGTGTTATAAGCAAAAAACAGGTGTGAAAATTTGAGTGTTTTTAAGAAAACCTTTATTTCTTCCCTAATATTTGTGCTGAGTTTACGAAAATTCCTGTAAATATTATGCACATTAAACATTACTATTTCTGAAAGTTTCATCTTGTTATCAGTATTCTGTGAAACGGGGTGGGCCAAACACCTTTTTGTCTTCATCAGTTTGTAGATAGTCCCCTAATTGCCCTCAGGACCGAATCTTCAATGTAAAATGTAAGTTATTGTCTATTCTTTACATGTACGAAGTTTAAAGGCAGTCGGTTAAACCATTCCGGAGAAATTCTAAAAAATATGAAAATCTGTAAGTGTCCGGATACTTTTGGGCATATAGTGTATATTGAAGATACAATCATAGTGTATATTGAAGATTGTAAATGCACCCTAAATAAATTAATTTTATCCTAAATAAATATCTTTATTAAAAAGACCAGCAGAAACAATTTAGAACCTGATTCTGTTCTTGCAATAAACAATTTACCAAATCGTTTTAACTGTCTTCAAATTACCAAAGAAGTAATATTTGTAGTAACCCAAATCGTTATTACAATTCCTCGATCATATAATTTGTATTCTCTCTCCACTCTTATAATCTTTAGCGTACTTTATTAGATGTTACGAATATTTAAGATAAACAGATTTGTATAATTTGAATAGGATTTGAAATAATTTATTCATGTAGACTATTAATTTTATTCTTTATGAAACTAATTTAAAGTAAATCCATTCATAACCGCAATAATACATCAAGTAGGATTTGTAAAATGCAATAATTCTGTTCTGTATTGCGAAATCATTGTGCCAATTATTGCAGCATTTTTATACATTATAAAATATCGTGTACTCGTACAAAGTTTGACTGTACTTTTCGAATATATTTGTGCGCCACCCAATTTTGTTAGCTTTTAGAGTCGATAGTTGCCAGTTCATAAATATAGCATGTTTTCAATGTAGAGTTTTATAATATCTTCAAACTAATTTCAATAGAGAGAAAAGTACAGTGGAAACTTGCTTAACGAGCACCTGTCATAATGAGTATTCCGCATAACGAGCAAATTAAATTGTAAAAGAATGGCTCGCTTAACGAGTGACCAAGAGGGAGAAGTCCTGGATTGTGCGTCTGCTATGTCAGTCCGTGTCCACTCGTTCCGCTAACATCTTAAGTGTCGCTTGTGATCACACATTTTTCCAAACTTGTGTTCAGGCATATTATTGAAGCGACTACTGAGCAATTATGAGACCATGAAGGGACCTATCTCACTCTCAGAGATAGGTCCATATAGGTTTGTAAATATAATTTCCAGATCGTTGCCGGCCTCAAGATGATCTAAAATACGGGGGTTACAAAGATAATCTTCACTTCTGCGTGGAAGGATCTTTGAGTGCAGAACGTTGTAGAATGAAACTTTGATGAGTTTGAGACATTGCCTGCGAAGCGTGTAGTCAACGAGATTGTGTCTTTTGCCAATAACATGGGACTGCGAATATCATGGGACTACTAATATCATGGGACTTCCAATATCATGGGACTTCCAATATCATGGGACTACCAATATCATGGGACTTCCAATATCATGGGACTGCCAATATCATGGGACTGCCAATATCATGGAACTGCCAATGTCATGGGACTGCCAATATCATGGGACTTTAAATATCATGGGACTTCCAATATCATGGGACTGGAAGTGGGGAACAAAGATAGCTTGTGGAAGTCATAGTCGGGAGCTGACCATCCAAGAGGTTATGGAATTGCACTGCGTTTCACTTCCAGACGTTGTAGAGTAGAGTTTCTTAGAGGAGGAAAAGGTAAAAGCAAAGCAACAATCATCTGGTTCAATAAGAGAATTGTTGAAAGCATGGAAAACTGCTACATCGTATATTTAAAGGCATCGCTCTAATAAGGCAGTAGCTATGCACACTACAAATTTGTTTAATTATAATACAATGTCGTATTTTCGTAAAATTTTGAAGCGTCTGAAAAACAAATGTCTCTAGACACAGTTTTCCAGTTAAAAGAGAATTAGTTATGTATATATTAGTTATGTAATAAACTAGTTGTTTCGATCTTTTTTCTGCAAATCTAATTCGCTATCCAGATTGGTGCATTCCATGATAGAAGAAAAAGATGAAGATGATTCATACTACTTAACAATGCTATATATATTGTTCTATGAATAAATGTTTTAAATAAATATTTTTGAGTACTTATTTCAGCATGGAACGCACTATCGTATTTTACATTAATTTATATGGGAAAAATTACTTCGCTTAAAGAGTGTTTCATTCCGAGTATGATACTAGAACGAATTATATTCGTTAAGCGAGAGGTACCACTGTATTACGGATCATATCATTTATAAAGCACATTTTTATTATTATGGTGTTTATTCTGAATTCTTTGATCCGCATGGTTCTGGACCACAAAATATTGTGTTACCTGAAATTGATGACTCCAAGAGACAATGGGCAGGTTTTTGTTAGGAAATTCTGCATTTTGAGCTACGAAGCTTGCATCTTTTCTAAATTGTCTCTCGTACCTTTACTCTAAGAATCGAAGCATTCTTTCTTTAAGATTTTTACGTCATTTGTTTGAGCTAGTCACTTCACTTGACATCCATATTAGCAGCTATTTAATCGGAATCGTATGACGTTTTCTATTCGATTCCCGAAGCTGATATGTAGATCTACTGATTATTAGCAGAGTATATATACTTGTCTCTACTATGTCATTTCGATACGATCTGTAGGTACTCTAAGCATTCTCTCCTCGGAGAGACATCAGTTCTATGTAAGCTGTTGCTGGTACGGTACCTATAAGATGTAGGACAAGTATCAACCCTGTTAAATGGAAATGTGGTGATCTGTAAATATGTTCTTAAATGTGGTCATCCAAATAAATGTCTATTTTAACTTATATGTTTCGTCATTTCTGAAACAATAAGAAATGCTCTATCTCATAGAAATTCCACTGCAAAAAGCCAGGACGCTTTTAGCTTATTATCCAGCAGCTCTTCATAACTAGTGTTACTCAAGCTGCCTGTCTCTACTACAAGGATTATAGTTTTTGCGAGACTAACAAGTGATATTGGCAAACTCGCTTCCTGTGCCTAACAGTTTTAAACTGTCTATTGTTTCGGATATCTTTATTTGATGGACAAACTAAATGGTGCAATAACATGAGTTACTCAGAAATGAGTTTCCTGGAACAATAGGCGTGTCCTAAAATTAAAAAAGTATTTTATTTGAGAAAGGAGTTTTTGTGATTTTCAGCTACAAATCCTATTATGCCCTATTCATTTCAAAGTTCTTTTCAATCCGTAATCAAAAAAGAAAGAAAAATTGCCATCCAAAGATGGTCTCGAACTATTGCCGATCTGATTCGGTCAAGACAAAAAATGGCAACCTTCTAGAAGGGCTTCCAAATTATTTTTCATGAAAAAGTATTATATATCATCAAGAGGCTGTTTACCAGCATTGTCGATGCAGTGTGATCATCGTATATCTAATAAGACGAAAAGAGTACCCAGATTCATGTTTCTTTTAGTAAAGTTGTGAAGCACTTCATACTTATGGAGACCATATGAAATTCGTAAGTCAATTATTTTATTTTTAATATTTTATGAAACATCTAAAATTATTGTTGTATGATTTTCTCTATGTATTTTACTTTTGAAATATTAGAAAAATAATGTTAAATAAATATCAAAACGTTGTCATTGTAAGGTATCACTGTGATTTAAAGAATTTGCTTCTTGGAAAATATACTATATGTTAGGGTCAATGGGGTAAATTGTTTATTATGCATAATCAACGCATTATTAACACGTTAGTCGTCACGACTCACATCTAAAATTAGAACCATATTTCTAATTAGATGACTCTCTATTATCTCTTAACTACAGTAGAGGAGGGGGACATCTGATTAGACAGTAGGCATTAATCGTATTTGATCGCTGTGTGAGTCGTATTTGATTCACTTGACGATTAACGTAATAAGCGGTTATTATGCATAACCGGATATAATAATAATAATAATAAACTGGATATATGTAATAACCGAATTTTTAATGCGCTTATTAGGCATAATGACCTGTCAGTAAACTTTTGTATTTATGCGAGACGCAGGAAAAGACTATGTAGAAAGATTTTGTTTATATCCACAGTTCGATAAAGCCACTGATATATAGCCGAAAAATTTAAAACATTTAAAACGTTTTCTGACAGATTTTTTCTGACAGAAATTTCAAATGCGAACACGTTAGGAAAAAAATATGGTTGGAAATGAACGTATAGAGAATTATTGTCTTTTCTTCTTATTAAAGTAAAGCGCAAGTTTTGACTATTGACAATGCGTTATTAAATTGAATCATTCAAATTATTTATTTTCCTTATTTGAAAAGCATAAAATTTCAAAAATATAGAAACGTGGCTTGAACTTGTAATATATTTAAAAATGAACATTTTCACAAATCACAAGAACATGGACATAAAAAAGATGCTGTATAGGTTGCCTATTATTAATATATCTTGTATTGAAATGTATAAGGAACTCATAACAGTTAAATACACTGTGGCAAGAAATATTAATTTATATAAATATTCACTATGAAACATTAACAAAAATGCACAGATCGAACTTCACTTTCCTAACTATAAACAGAAGACATCCGTGATATATAGCCAACGAAATTTCTTTGAAATAAGTAAGAATTATTATATCTATATCGTTAAGAGATAGCCAATAAAATTTCATATAAGTATTTTTAAAGCATTTATTTTTAAAAATAAAAGAGAATAGCTAATAATTTTTTCTTCAAACAAATAGAACTAATAGCAATATATAATAATGTAAAATGTTAGATAAAATTTTAAAACTAATTTGCATAACGGAAAAGAAAAGATAGGAGAGAATGCTTCGCTCTTTAGTCAACTGGCTATTCGTGGAAGAGTCTTCTTTGAAGATCCATATTGGCTGGATTTAATGTTACATTTACGCGCAAAAGTTTAATTCGTGGAGAATACTGCTTTTTGCCCAAAAATAGAACTAATAGCAATATATAATAATGTAAAATGTTAGATAAAATTTTAAAACTAATTTGCCTAACGGAAAAGAAAAGATAGGAGAGAATGCTTCGTTCTTTAGTCATCTGGCTATTCATAGAAGAGTCTTCTCTGAAAATCCATATAGGCTGGATTAAATGTTACATTTACGCGCAAAACTTTAATTCGAGGAGAATACTGCTGTTTGAGAAAAAAAGATAGTAATGGTTTTAAAAACGATTGAAAGAAATAACAAAGATCATGAAGACCATTTGTGCGAAATCTTTTTTCACAACCATTTAACGTTTTTCTTGTTGAAGGACACAAAAAAAACGAAAAAGATTTCAAAGAGTTAAGCCGAAATAAAAGAGATAGAAAACACTTTTATCTTTAGGATTTTATTTAAGTATTTTTTAGCAAATCAAGAACAGTTCCAAATGAAAGGCATATTACTAAGAAGTCTAAAAAGTGCAATACATGATTGAACGGAGTGACAAGTACTGAATAATGCCAGTGTGCCCCAGTTGATTAATTAACCAGCTAATACGACACGCACTGTTGAAAGAACATCCACTTCAAAAAATATGACACAATACCAGATCTCCAAAGAGAAAAGAAATGTCTTTGTAAATTCCACACTGCTCTCTCCCTAGCTTTTTTTCTTGCACACTTGCCGCCACTTCAAAGGCTACTTCTTCACACTTGCCAGAACACGGAGTGAAGATAATTCTACAATTTTACGTATTCAGCAGCTTCATTTTTCGCGAAGGAAAAAAAACCCAAGAAAGGAGATGAAAAACAAAAGAAAAGGTAAAAATAGAAATGAAAAGACTCCTTCTTCTAGGAAAGGTACTTGCGTGTTCACGCGAACCATTATCGAGCTAATGACAATAGAAAAAGTAGAAGTTTTATAATGAAAGCTCCAGGCACTAGCAGTTGATTCTTTATCTTGGGCCGTAGTGTAGGGGTAATGATGTCCTTATACTCTGAGGTAGCTTTCGCCTCATTATTTCCCGGATCATTCCCGTTTCTACCTTTTTTTCTTCTTTTTTTCATTCCCTTTTCGTTCCTGGCGCTCATTTCGGAGAAAAAGGAAAAGAAGAAAAAATATAACTAGTGATTAAGACGGTGAAATCTGTACAATAATTACTGCATGCATGCAAATTACTGTGCTAATAGGAATAGTCTAGACAACATGATCGGATTCGGATGTGCAATGCTTTGGAATCGGGAAAGTTCGGACATCATTACAGGCCGAAAATAATGCCCGCAAAGAAAAAATAATGCAAGAAAGAAGAAAGGAATAAAGAAATGTGCCCGTTTTGATTATTTTGCTTTGGTGGCTAATTTTAGCTTTTAAATTGCCTATTACCCAAGCACAAATTGCCTGTGTAGAAGCAATTATAAATATAAAAGTATATTACCTTCTAAAGCTATATATTATAGGAAAAATTGAGCATCTTTTGGGACAACGATGGCTTGTTGATAGTCTTATGCACTTTTGATACTATGTATTTATAAACATTTTTTTCATATAAGGTTATTTCGTAATTTTTTCCGAAACTGTGAAAATGCCTGTAAATTGATGCTTTTTTCACGTTCATCTTAAATGTTTCTTTCTTATGCATTTCGTAAATTTCTTGAAGTTTAAATGCTTGTAAATTGATGGGTCTTTTTCTCTTAAATGTGGCTTTGTTATCATTTGTCAATTTGTTGGTGATATATGCAGAAAGCGGGTGATATTTTCAAAAATGTGTGAAAATCAAATAAATATCTAGCAACGCATCGTGGTGTGTGTTAAATGTTAATGCTGGAGGGAAAACGTAGATTCGTCTTATTTCCGAATGAACACTTAATATTAATAAAACAGGATGTCCAATATTAGATCTTGATTATTCTAAACAACAAAAAAATACGAAAATCGGAAATGAAATTCGGTTTGCAGCAAAAGAATGCAGGAATCTAACAGGGTTTTTTTACAATACGGTCAGTGTAGCTCTAGGAGAGCTTCTAGAATAGAATGAAGAATGTCCAATCTGTACTCAATTTCTCCCCAAGCTTCTTTCTTTTTACAACATTTCCTGTGTTTTTAAACTTCTGAATCCATTCACAAATTGAAGATTCACTTGGTGGACATCTATGGTACATCAGGCGAAACTTTTTTCGCACTGTTTTCGGTGATTTTGTTTTCACTAACCACAATGCACAGTGCGCTTTCTCCTGAGAACTGTCGCCATCTTCATTTCATGCTACATATATCAAATAATCAGCGCCATCTGCCTTAGGCGGTTGATACTAGTAAAATAAACCTTTAGAATTCTTCATTCTTTTTCCGCAAACTGCATTTCATTTCATCTTTCCTTATTTTTGTTATTATTTTTTAGAATAATAAACATCTTTCTTGGACACCTTGCATATAAAAATATAAATTGATTGTCAATCACAACTGAGTCCTAGCAAATGTTTTCATAATATAAAAATAATAGAAATAAATTATTCTCATATATATATGCATTGTATACGTAATGCATATACATATGTATGTGTATGTATATGCAATAGGATTTTTTTCTTACTAATGAATCATTCATAAAACATCCCCATTTATTGTTCTTATATAGTGCAATTTGGTGAACGAAGAATATAATCTTGTACCATATATATATATATATATATATATATATATCCCATATAATTTACCTTACGATGCGTGTATCTTATTTTCGTAAGGCTTAGGAGGCAGCCATGTTGCTTAGTATTATATTGCCGCTATCCACACAACCTAATGAGGCTCGAAGGTGACGTAACAATTCCGGCAAAGAAACGCAATTTTTGCTTAGCGACGTTGCCAATCCATTTTCTCGACGTTCCTTACCTTCATCTGATCGTTCCCTTAAGGACGTCGATCGTATTATTCTTGGCCACTTGACCTTAAGGGAATAGGAGCAATCATATGTGTCTGGGTACGAGGTAACAAATCCTTGGTATTCCCACAAACAGAGTCAGAAGTTCTTTTGCTATCATTTTTATTCCTTTATTTTCGATTTTTGGAGAAATTTGTGCTTAAAATAGAGGTTATATTTCAGTGAAACGGTGTAGATAGGTAATTTTTGACTTAGGCTTATGTCTCTACATAGTGGTCTAATGGTGTGTCGGAAAGGGAAAAAATTATGTTTCTTTTCGTGGTATTTTTTAACGCTTATAGCTCTGCAACCAAATAATAGAGAGTTGGTTTTAGTTTTATTTAAGAGAGAAAGGTTGACATTGAAGATTGCAAAAGAATTTTAGAATTTGAAATTACGGTTTAGTCACAGTTGAGCATGTTGGTAAAAATTACTAATAATTTTGATGACGTCACAGCGACCGATGCACGCGCACGCAGACAATCCAAGTACATTTGACAATTCATTCATCGATATTATGTCCAAGCGAAATATTAATCAAGAATTGTTGAATTACGTCGAATTTCGTGGTAAAGTTAAACGATTATAGCACCGCAACCAAATAAAAGAGAGAGTTGTTTTTTAGTTTTATTTAACAGAGAAAGGTTGATATTGAAGATTGCAAAAGAATTTTAGAATTCTAAATTACGGTTTAGTCAAAGTCGAGCTGCAAAGTAGGTGAAAATCAAGAAGAATTTTGATGACGACACAGCGACTGATGCGTGCAAGCATCGGCTGTGAGCGTATGGATTTTGACAGATTAATGAATTAATTCATATTAATTCGTTTAACAGGGGAAGGTCATAGAGCATAGGTCAAAGTCACATAGAGCTACTTTAGTCACAAAAAGTCACAGTTGAGTAATCGATTAATTAACTGTCCTAAATTAATTATTATCATCAATTGTTGACTTAAATGAGCTGTCCTTTCCATCGATTTGAGTTGGTTTTAGTTTCATTTGACAGAGGAAGATCATAGGTCAAAGTCACATAGAGCTACTTTAGTCCCATAGAACAACTTTAGTCACAGAAAGTCACAGTTGAGTAAGGTAAGTAAGTCTACACCCCTCAAACCCAGCGGCAGTTTCGCAGACAAAGCCACCAGTCGTATTTTTTTATTAAGGTTGGTATGACAAATTTTGAGGTAATTTTAAAAGTGAATTTTTTAGCTTCATTCCACTGATTTAATTTTTGATTGGAAAAAGTTCCTTTGCAATACGATTACAGTTTTGAAGTTTTCACAAAATGCATGATGCAAAACCAGCGGAACATTTTATTTGATACAGCCGAAAATTTGCTGATTTTTAAAAAAAAAATCGTATATGCATAGTTTATTATTTGACATTAATTTCAAAATTATAGTGCAAATTGGCCGATTAACAGTATCTTTATCTTTTATCTACAGCATCTTTGAATTTCCGGTGTAACTTTCAATATTCCAATATTTCATTAAGCTTTGTACCGTAGCCTATTACTAATTATTCTTTATTATTGTTGAGTTTTTATTCTTTTCTACGGCATTAATTTATTTTTCTCGATGAGCTTTACCAGTCCAATAGGTTCAGCATAATAAAGTTAGATTAACTTATCGTTCTGAAGCTATACATGAACTATTTTGGCACGAAAATTATAATTTTGAACCGAGGTGAGATGACCAGGTAAACACCGGAGCCAGTAGTCTCTGCTTCAAACCTCCACACCACACCAACGGGAGTGCATTCACTCCGACGCATTTCATAAGCACTAAGTTCGCGTACAGTTATCTGAAGGCATACTATTGAAGACCTTACCCTTCTTCAACCAAATCAACGTGGACCAATTTTCATGTTCAAAAGAATAATTTGTAAATTATTTATAATTTTGCCGTCATATTTTAATATTAAATATGGTTCATAATAATTATCCTCTGGCTTTTTCGGCTCATTATTGCGCAAGAGTAATCCGAAATTAAATAATAAAACAGTTGTTGCTCATCTTTTCATTAAGATTTTTGTAGCATCCGATTTTTTTTAGTGCACTATCAAAGCATCTATTTGTTAAGCTTTTCAAATAGGAGAGACTTTGTAAATTATTTAACTTTTAAAGCAATGCAAATTAGAAGTATTTATTCATAACTTATATGTAGCGTTGATTTGTTATCCAGACAATCCTCTCAAAAAGATCCTTCCTTTTATATACCTGCTTTTTTCTGAAGATGGACATACACTTGAGAAGAAAATTAAAACAAGAGATGTGTAAAAAACTTTAGAATGAAAAACGCTTTTACCAATAGTTCTCGAAAATACTATAGATGGCGCCACTGAAACCTACCGAGTGCAAACGTAATTTTGCGATTTTTTTTAAAATTATAATTGAGAGCTCAAAATTGATTAAAATATTACATTGTCATCAAGACCCAATAAATATACAAAATTTCAGAACTCTAGTGTATTAAGAAGTGAGTGAAAAATCAATCACAAAATTTCTACCTTACATACATACAAACATGAAACATTTCGACCTTAGTAAAAGCGTTTTATAAAAAACAGATTTAGTCGTTATAAAGAATAAGACAATATAAAGAGTAAAGGAGCGTGCCTTGATTTTTCGATGAAAAAATAAATCATATGACTCACATAAATGCGTTACGAAACTTATTGTAGAATGTTGAAGATATTTTGCCTAATTTTTCCCTATCTTTCTTGCAAAAATTGTAGAAAAAAATTGAACCAAAACATGTCCGTATCTATTAAATAAAAACACCCTGCAATACTTGATGCTTCAGACATTCTTGCACTTAAAACTCATTTCGCAGTTTTAACTTAAAATATTTAAATCAATATATTTTTACACACAAAAAATAAAGTAAATTCATATTAATTGTAATCTGAATATTTTATAGGATACTTTATTTGAAAGATTCTTTTTTCAAGAAAAACCAATCAAGGCTTTTTGAAATTTTGATTAAGAGAGGAAAAAATATTAGAGCAATAACGCTTTTCAAGCAAAAACTCATTACTAAAAAAATCATGCTTTTCATCATTTCCAAGAACAAAATTAAATAAAAACGTGTAATCCTTTTCTTTTCTTGCGTGGCTCTCTCTAATTTAGTTTTCCATTATCTGCAACATTCACGACCTCAGATGCTGCTTATAAATTAATCGCGAGATCTATTTCTAAGCATCATCTCTGTCCAAATTTATTTAAATAAGGTTCTCCGTAAGTTTTATTAATCTAGACTCCTTCAACGAATTTGAATTAAATAGAACGTCGTTTCTTTCGGGTAAACTGATGTAAATCGTGACAGAAATTGTTAAATTTTTATCTTACGACTTCTTGTTTTGCAATATGTGTGGTTTCCTGTAACTCAACTGGATTAATGAGAATTCTTTTTTGAACATAACTCAACTGGATTAATGAGAATTCTTATTTGAACTTAACTCAACTGGATTAATGAGAATTCTTCTTTGAACTTAACTCAACTGGATTAATGAGAATTCTTCTTTGAACTTAACTCAACTGGATTAGTGAGAAATCTTCTTTGAACTTAACTCAACTGGATTAGTATGAATTCTTCTTTGAACTTAACTCAACTGGATGAGTGAGAATTCTTCTTTGAACTTCCATCGAAGCCAAACTCAAATAGTTATTACCCTGAAAAATATTACTAATAATAAATGTGAAGTTTTAATATTAATTATCTAAAAGAAATGTTGAAATTATTAAACAAATTGAAATATTTTTTCTTTGATTCCTGGTAATTTACGTAACACGCATAGAATTCTGCTTACATGAAAATAGAAACGTAATTGGTTGGCTAAGTAGAACTAGTAGTTCTTTCAACAGTAGATCTCGCATCCTAAAAAGCTATCTGCACTTTATCGCAGTCTTGACAGGTTTCGCAATTATTTGTTCGAATGCGAATGTTTTTCACAAGCTTCTGCTTTTATCAGCATTTACAAAATTACAATTAAATGTCTGCTTTTGTCAAAATTAACAAAATTTCCATTGCTATTTCAGGCTATGAATAGAGTCCGATTTTGATAAAATGGTGGAGAAAAGATGAGTGTTACATGAAGCACAAAAGTTTAAACAACCATCATTTTGTAATATCCAAATGGAATATATGACACGGAACCATGGGTACAATCAAAAAATAAAAATCTTTACACATACGTCGTTCTTAATGACTTTAAGGAACATTCATGCCATAATCCAAAAGAATTGAACTATCTTTTTGTTGTGACTGCGTAAAAATTTATTTATGAACAAACACACGAAATGCCGAACAATTGAGTTAAAACGGTACCTCGGTTAGCTCAGTAAGTTAAGCTCCGGTTTGAAGCCGCAGCCGGGAAATTTTAGAGCAATCTCGTAGTTTTGAACATAATCACTTATAAAAACCATCTTTGAGCCAGAACCCCAATCTTCAAAATTCGTCACCACAGTGAAAATAACATATTTAATGTGTAAGTTATCAATATGCAGGACGGATTCTCGATTGAATTGGGTGTTGTGTCTACAATCATCATAATCAAAACTCTTAAACCACTTAACCACGGTGTAAGTGAGCATGAGGCACACGTTATCATTAAACAACTACTTCTAATATTTATGAAAAAGCAATTGATTAGAAAGACGTTGGAAAAATTTGGAGGGATCGCAGTAACACGCGATGGCATATAAAGATATAAAAATAGCCATATATTAAAAAACTAAACCCAAAACTTGAAAATTTCTGAAAAAATTCCTCCACACTTTTGAGGGAGTGAAATAGCCAATCTGATATCGATGTGCTTCACAATACCTGAAGTGAAATTTGAAAGTTCCGTTGCCAATCCTCATGATTGAGATGCGATTCTAAATATAATAATTTTAAAGAGAGAATTTGCAAAGTTTGAAAATAATAAGCAGGGGAGAATGAGGTAAAACAATGTACCCTTGATTCTGGAGCTATTATTTTCCCATCTAGCAGGCAGAAGCTGAAGTACACTCTACTAGTCAAGAAAAAGGAACAGTCACATACTTGAAAGTGTTGTAGCTGTTGAATACACTGCATCTGTGAAGATTTATTTCTTTTAAGATGTCAACTCTCTGGCGTTCGTTTGATTTTAAACTAGCCTTACTTAAAAATACGACATGCACTGTTGAAAGAACATCCGCTTCAAAAAATATGACACAATACCAGATCTCCAAAGACAAAAGAAATGTCTTTGTAAATTCCACACTGCTCTTTCCCTAGCTTTTTTTCTTGCACACTTGTCGCCACTTCAAAGGCTGCTTCTTCACACTTGCCGGAACACGGAGTGAAGATAATTCTACAATTTTACGTATCCAGCAGCTTCATTTTTTGTGAGGAATAAAAACCCAAGAAAGGAGATGAAAAACAAAAGGAAGGTAAAATTAGAAATGAAAAGACTCCTTATTCTAGGAAAGGTATTACACTTAAAGAAAGAAAATGAAAAGAATATAATAGCAACCCTAGCTCAGAAATAAATAAATTTTACTAGGCAATTAATATTGGAAAGAGAAAAATAAAAATTTCCATTATAAATACGTAATAACAAAATCGGATATGATGGTTCAATATAATTTTGAGAGTAGTATATCAGTATTCAATAAGTCGCAAAGTACAAAGTATGTTTGAAAAAAAATAAAAAAGGATGAAAATTAACTCCTCGAAAATCTTATATATATGTATACAGGGTAATTGTGTTCAACAATTTCACATCGATCCACACATCAGCATCAGCTAAATTATAGGGAGGATTTAAATGAGATACGTAAATAAGTGTAAAAGTCTGGTGTGAAAAATGAGAGAATTCCAGGAAATTATTATTTTGTGACTGCAATAATCTATCTTTGAAAGACTTTCAATTGAAGGATAATCCATTACATCTTGCAAGAAGGAAAACAAGATCCAAAGTTAAAAATATACATAGTGTAGCTTATTCAGAGAGACAAAAAGTACCAGTGAAAAACTTTAACAAGAGATATTAAAAATTAAACTTTGTTTTATACAGAATGGCGCAAAAATGCAGCAACTTCCAATAAAATACAAAAGAAAGATATTTAAATACAAAAAAGAAAATACAGAAAAAGTAAACAATAGTGATAACAATATACCTTTTGCGCGCCAACGCAGCAGCATCCAGTTATTGCATTATCAATATTGTCTGAAGTTAACTATTTTTCTGAGAGAACCGCATATGATAAGCGGTCCCAGATAGCAATTTTAGTTTGAAGCAAATTTGCAGCAGACTTGCACTGGAAGTCTGCAAGCTTTCTGCAAATTTGTCACCACAAGTGTGCAAGTGTGAAACGAGCTTGCAGCAAGTTAACGCAAGCCTCGAAGTCACCAAAGGACGAACTTGCAGCAAGCTTGCATTGCAAACTCATTGCAAATTATAGCAAAAACCGAGTACGAACGCAACCCAGGACAGAACTCGAGACCTACCGGTTCGGAACCTGACGCGGTACCCACTCTGTCAGTTAAACTCTGAGAGGAGAAGATAGATTTCGCTAATACGTCGTTCCATTCGATTCGTATACGATTTATTTTAAACTATTCTCTTGATTTCATTACTTTTTTGAGTTGCGAATATGATTTGAAGTCAAAGAGAGAGAGATTTTTGCTAATAAGTACGTTTTGTTAATAGAATAAATTATGAAATTAGAGTTCAAAAGTAATTACTTTAAAATGGGACAAAATGTATAAGTTTATTTTTCAACAAACATTGACTGTTTTTTCGGTTTAATTTTGTTTATAAACGCTAAAATTTCAACATTAAGAAAAAGGTGATATAGTTTTCTTTAAAGTGCGAGTGATATATTTAGTAAAAAGATGGAAAATGTTTCAAAAATTTTTTTATCAAAAAGTTAGTTTTTTTTTTACAAATTATGATTGATTTATTGAATTAATAAAAAGAATGACAGTCTAGGAGATACTATTAAAAATCGGGTGTTTTTTTAAAAACAGAGACATAGATAATTATCTCCTTGTGCTGTCTTTGCAGGAAGCTTGTTTTACAAACTTGCAGCAAATTTGATTTGCAAGGGAGGTGGTGCTATTTTGTCGCATCGAACTTGCAGCAAATGCGTTGCAAGCGAGGGTGACGCTAGTTGTCACAGCGAACTTGCTACAAATTCTTTTCAAGTTTGAAGCGTCAAATTTTGCTATGACAAGGGAATATCAAGTCAAAATCAAACTTGCTGCAAACTTACGTGCTATCTGGGGTGAAAGTGCTACTCTGTTATCAAGGAATCACTGCAAGTTTTCTACCTCTGTCAAAAGCTCTTTTGAGATGATTTCTGCAACAATCGCAAGCTGATTTCAACATCTGGACTTCAGTGTCTGGCACCAATAATCACTACAAGTAACGTCATTGAACTTTTATTCTGGTGGGGTCTTTAAAATGATTGCATCCCAGCAATGGATGAACCCCATTTGGATGAATTTAAACATTTCAGCTCTGTCACGGTTTATTAAATAATGCACTTACCAACAGATTGATTACTCTTGGGCATCTTCAGAGACACAAATGCTGCTCACCCTTAACTCAATTGATTTGCAAAGAAACTTGAGGATTTGTCCTCTTTAATGCAACTGCAATTTATAACTAGTTATTTTTTAGTAACTTACATTTAGATGGTTTGTTAGATTGGACACTCTGCATCTCACTTTGAAGGCCAAAATAAGATACTAAGTGACATACCTCAACTGCTTTGATTTTGCTGATTATAAATTGCTTTTAACCAATTATCTTCATCTCGAAGAGCGCATATAACAAAAATGCTCTGGAATATATTTTAAATTGAAAAAAAAACATGCGGAGTTCCTTTAACATTATTATTTTGCTCATTGAAAGATTGTTGATTAGTCCACCTTAAGTATGTTGTATTAAACTTGCACTCAATTGTTCATTGCAAAATCATAAAGTCCATACTATTTAATCGTCCATCCCATCTTTCAACATAAAAAGTATCCTATCAATCGTATCTCTTCCTTAGTACTTTTTTCCGAAATACAAGAAACGGCCTATATGTTTGAGAAAAGATCTCGCCATTTCTTGAGATTTTTACTTTCATATGCTTTGTCTTTCGTCAGACTTTTTACTCTTCTTCTGTCATGTTTTCTTTGCGTGATGCAAGGATTCTTTTTCTGCTGTCTTATCAGTTTTTAATGCTTGCTTTTTCTTCCTGAAAATTTGTTTATACATTCTTTACGATGTTACCTGAATATTGTAACAAAATTGTCTTGTGGGTGTACGTGAATGCAATCCAATAAGCAATAAATAAGCATAAAAAATAAAGCTCTTTATTTTACAAATATTCTAGTAAAAGAAACGTACTAAAAGTGTTTAATCAGCGCTTAGAAATTCACATAACATAACACCACTCCATGCCCCTGCAACTATAACCATATGGTTATTTAAGCAGTGACACGGTCATGAAGTGGAAGAGAAATCACAACACCCGAAGGGGTGACCTCTCTTAAAACTTGACATTTCTCTATACCGCTGCCTAATTAAAAATGCAACAAGTCTACAAACATTTACAGGAGCAAAGGAAGGATTGCTATTGTGCTATACATTAAAAAATATTTTGGAATCATGGGAAAATAAAACCTTGAAAAACACAAAATTACACAGTTATACATGAAATAGCTAGAAAATAATAAAAACAAAAATACAATGGAAAGACTATACAAAGAAAAAAAATACATTAAAAAAACAGAAAATGAAAGGAAAAAAAAGAAAAACAAATTAATACAGTAATAAAAATAACATAAAAATGTACACAAGAACAGAGAGATGGGCCGCACAGTATTTTAAAAAGTTTGAATTTGAAGAGGAGTTGGCTGATGGAACTCTATTTGAAGGAGAAACACGGAGGATCTTGGAAGAAAGTCCTGAAAGAACGACATAGCTGTTCTGAATTCATTAGGGGATGATGGGCTGAAGAGGAGGCGAAGTTGAATGTTGAACTGGTGAAACGGGACCTTCCATCTCCAAAGGAAAGGATGGAGTGATGAAGACTCATGAAGGAAAGTTGAAGTTTGGTTGGATTTAATTTCCCTCATCGCTGGAGGAAGAGGTTGTTCGGTTGCTGAAGTTGCTAATCAATAAAATGTTGGCCAAGAATGTGGGAATGGGACGAAAGCATTGGACTCAACTGAGAAGACTATTGAAGGAACGAAAAAAAAAACAATTAATTGGGATCTGGACGGAAAAGACTGGTTTCTCTTTGAAGAAAGTGGAGCAAATTATGTATCTTCCTCCTTGACGTTGAATTGTTGGCTACTCTTCGGAACCATATTGGCTGATGTTGTTGGCTGGGTGGTGCCATATGGTAGGAGGTTGTGAGGAGGCAAACCGTAGCATAATGGATTGGTGTGCCGATTCCCCCACAAGAAAAGAAAGAGGTTTCGGCAAGGTTGAATCTATGGAGAAACGAAGGGAAAGGCCCATGTCCTGTGAAAAATAAAACTTCGTTGCGTGTCCAGTTGATTGGATGCAAGCTAACTTTGGGAAGTATGTTGTGAATGACCCTCCCAGTATCTCCATCATCCCAAGCCATTTGCCAGGTAGCCAACATCTTCTGTCTTAAGAATGTTTTGATAAAATATTTTGGTAACTCGAGTGGTGTTTCAGGAAAATTTTCCGTTTCTGCTGCCTCCTTAGCCAGTCTGTCTGCTTCTTCGTATCCTATGAAACCAGCATGGGCTTTGATCCACGACACTCTGATGTGAGGATGACTATGGAGTAACTTGAAGATTTTCCGGGCAATTGAATTGTGACTCTTTGGGTTTGCTGCTGAATTGATGCTGGCTTGGTTGTCTACTTGAACAGTCAGTTGTTGAGTTGGGAGGGAAACGACGTGTTCCACTGCTTTGAGAAGAGCTAGGATTTCTGCCTGGAAGACTGTATTTCTAAGAGAAAGCCTGGTAGACCATCTGTGGGTAATGTTGATGTCGGTCAAAACACAGAAGGCTGCACCCACACCCCTTTCTGTTTTCGATCCATCGGTATAAATCGGTATAGCTTTTTCTTAAATTTCACTGTGATCGATGTCACTGACGTTTGTAGAAGGAGGAAGTCTAAGTCTGAAGAGTGATGTGCCACGAGCTTCTCTTTGTAATTGTAGATGAAGAGGAGGGATACCCAGTACGACCTGAAGAGCTGCCGTGGAGGTTGGCCTGTAGGCACCTGAGATCGCCAGGAGGAACGGACGTTGAATTGTTGAGAGTTTTCTGGCGATTCGGACTGTAGGTTCTAGACACCAGGCGACTGCCCCATGCGCCAGCCCCCGTTCTGTTACTGTTTTATAAAGGGTCCTTCGATGAATAAGGGGAACTTCCTAGGATTTCCCGGCTATTTTTAGGAGATTATGATAAAGTTGAGTCGCTCTAGTAGATTGTGCTTTAAGGTGGGTGTTCCAATTCATCTTTTCATCAATATAAATTCCGAGATATTTAATAGGATGGGCTCTTTTAATTCTTTCGCCTTGCCAGCGAATTGTAGGTCCCCTAACTAGCTTGCTGATAAGGAGATAATTTGTTTTTTCTGCTGAAATTTGGAGTTGGTTTTTGCTTGTCCAGGTGGAGAATTTAGCAATAGATTCGTTAATTTGTGACCCAAGTTGGACTCTAGTCGGGGCATGGGAAACCAGGACAAAGTCGTCTGCAAAGGCTTGAATGCTGGTGTTAATTGGCCAGTTTTCTTGAAGTATTTCATTTACGACCAAATTCCAAAGGGATGGTCCACTGCAAGACCCTTGAGGGCAGCCTTGTTTTTGGTCCCTGATCGCTGGTCCTTCGCAGCTATTTAGGATGACCTTCCTATTCTGGAGAAGATTTTTAAAGATATTAACTGTTTGCTGGGCATTTACTATTGTCAAGGTAAGATGAAATTGCGCTGTGCTGAATATTGTCAAAGGCACCCTTAATGTCGATCGAAAGCACCAGTACGTGATCACCACTTGCCTTCCCCTTGTGGATGGTATCCAAGAGTTTCGTGATGGCCATTTCTGTTGATCTGTTCCATCTGGTCCTGGTGCTTTTCCTTTGGATAGATGATGGATGACAGTCGCTACTTCTCCTTTGGTGAAGGGGCAGTCGATTGCGGTGCAAGGCGGGATGTAAGTAGAACTATTACTGTTGGCAGGATGGGGGAAGATTTTCTCCAGAATATCTTGAGCTATTTTGAGGTGGTTTCCTGAAGGATCATGATTATTTAAGGCTATTAATTCGGCTGGCTTGATCGCTTTTCTGAATGCAGCTTTGTAATGGGCGCCGTATGGATTCGTTGCTATTGTGCAGAATGATTTCCAGCCGGAATTCTTTGCAGTCTTGACTTTCCGCATGAACTTTTTCAGTTCTTCTTTATGGAATTGGAATCGGGCATTTCTCTGATCTTGGGGTGCCCTTTGTGCACGTCTTCTCAGCGCCTTCAGTCGGTTTTTTTCTATTTCAAGGTCTTGTGTATACCAGTTTGGAGTTGGAGAAAGATTTTGATTCTTAGTGCGGTAGGATTTGTTACAGGCTTCAATAACGCAATTTTGGAGGAGGTTTGTTGCTTCGTTGATGTCCTTTTCATTTTGACTATTTCTGAAGGCTCTCAATAAAGAATTGACATAAGGTTTTTGAGGAAAATATTGTGGTTACCATGACGAGTTTTGTACCTGGTAAAGGTGCAGTTCTTCACGGATGAGTCGATCGTGATTGCAATGTAATGATGGTCGCTGAGGGACGGTTCTTCCAAGACTTTCCAATTGGCAATCTCACCAATCATTTGCTGAGTGCAGAGGGAGAGGTCAGGCCAGCCTTTGGAGGAGTTGCGGGTAAAGGTTGGAGGAGCATCCGAACTATTGTTAATAAAAAGATTGTTGGCAAGAATGAACTCCTCAATGGCAGTTCCCCTGGAGTCCACATCACTGTAGCCCCAAAGGGTATTATGGTCATTAAGGTCTGCCCCAATAAATATATTTTCTCTTGGAAGAGATGAAATTATTTCTTGGATTTCCAGCAGTGTTTCTTGTATATTAGAATATGGAGAGGAGTAGGCCGAAATGAAAGTAGTCGGTTGCTGTCCTGTTTGAATTTTCACTGCAACCGTGTTTTGCTTGCAGGAGATCAAGGCTGCATGAAGTTGTCTGCTGGGAATGATGACTGCTGCTTTGTTTGAAATCGAACTGAAGATGTTCCAAGAGTGTGGGATACCTTTAATTTGGCTATCGTAGATGTATGGTTCTTGTAA
>BGPR01007152.1:46401-73547 GCA_013235015.1 Araneus ventricosus | reverse complement strand
GGTTTGTTTCCCCGCTTTTACTTCCGGGTAGCAGAGTATAAAAGGACGCACTCGCCACACGCTCTTCACTCGTTGCTGAGACCGCAATACCGCTCAGTGCTTCAACTACCATGGATGCCTTTCCTACCGAAACTTCTCAATGCCTGGTGGCCGTGCCGCAGCAAAACGGCAAGTGGGATGCATTTGAAAGCTTGATGGATCAGGGCCGAGTGCAAGCCTTCATACCTTACCTGGATTTGGCTACGAGCAGAATTTTTCATCACCCGGCGCAAAACTGGAGTAAAAATTCTCTGTACCGGGACAACTTTAAGCGGTGCGTGCTGGAGTCTGCAAAAGTTCCATTCTTTGAGGCCAACCGGGTCAATTTCAGAAGGGTTTGCAAGAAGCTGAGATCAAACCCGACGCAGACTAAAAAGAACTCGGACCAACGGATAAGCTTCAAGATGGACAATTTGTTTGTCGTCAAGCAGTACTTTACCTTTGGTTTTTGGACTGTGCCTCCAGGAGTGGGACATGTGTTTCAGACGTCTGCCGCACCCATGCTCGTGTTCCATTTTAACGAGCAGAGAGCTCTGGAGGCCATGAAAGACGTTTACACGCCAAAGCCCTGCAAGATGCGCCGCAGCCTGGTGGAACGGGACGAATATTTGTACGACCGATACGTATTGAGACCTCGTTCCACCTACGTCGTTCCTCCCGGGATCAATTATTTGATCCTGACGGTACAAAAGACTATGTTTGCCGTGGACGTGATGGACTTTGAAAGTGTGAGGGAATTGACCGATTTCAGGACGCACTCGTCATTTAAATTGGACGAGTACGACCTGCCCCCTCCGAGCCCGAAAGGACCCAAGATGATACGTCCTGAGGACAGAGTTGGGCAGGCGCCGGCTAAGAGGCAAAAGAGTGTACATGAACAATTTGTGCCCGAAGAACCTTTGCCGACGACTGAAATCATACTCAACGCCACGGATAAAATTTACTTTTTTGAAAATCCAATTATTCAAGAAAATGCATGGAATGAAGTCTTGTACAGTGAGCCACCCCAAGAGGATATTAATAAACTCTTGGAGGAATTTGCATGTGCACTTGAACCTATTCCATGCATGCAAAGAAACGTCGTTCTGCCTTCTGGTGTACCCCCTCCACCGGACAATTATTTTTCAGAAACAATTGCAATTCCACTTGAATTGCCCGTTGTTGGGGGTGAAGCGCAAGATGACTCACCGTTGGACTTGAGAACGCATTGCACTGCAGGTCCCAGGAAACAACATGTATTTTCAGTGACGTATCCATTGGACCTGCGTGTCCGCCCCTAGTTGTTTGTAAATATTTTATTTGTAAATAAATGTATATTTTTTATGTGATTGTATTAATGATTTTTTTGTAAATAAATGTATTTTTAAGCTGATGAATGAGTTTGTTTTTATTTCATAGGGACTTGAATTTCTTGTGCATCCTCCTGAAAAAAGTCGTTTTGCATTTCTGACAAATTTTTGAAGGGGTCACGGTGCTCATATATTTTTTCTGCCGACTGTACCATACAATCCAGATTTTTTTCCCTTTGAAAACGACACCTCATGTTCCAGAATGTGAGATAACAGAAGAATCGGGGATACGGGACTAGAAACCGGAACCTGTAGTAGTGTAAGATCCCCCAAGATCATTAGCGACATCAGTAACTTTTTCCCATGCCATGGATCACTGAACAGAGCAGGTGTCTCAGCGGGAAGTCCAGCCTGTCAACAACGGACATTTCGTTAAAACGCCGACAAAGAGAGCCGAGAGTCCAGCCTGTCAACAATGGACCACTCGTTAACACACCAACAAAGTAGCCCGAATGACAGATGTGGAAGTGATTGATAGGGTCAGTTAGCTCCAGCCTGAGAACCCGCTTGCGACAGGGAAAAGGACCAAGAGGTAAGGAACCAATAATGGCTCGCTGAAATAGACTCCACCTACAAAATTGACGAGGATTCGTGGAGAGGCTTTTTTGTCCGCTCCCCCAGTGGTAGAAAGATGAGGGTTAAAAAAGGAGCGAGGATGGAATAACAGGGAGAAGGGATTTTAAAAGACGACGGAAACGAGCAAGGGCTAGATTTTCTTGAGTGATGGAAAAGATAGACTTGGGTCGCTGAAATCTCAAGTCCGGTCGACGGAAGACCGACAAAATTCATTTAGGCCACTCGTGGAAGTGGGCCTGCTTTGGTTGTGTGGCAGAGTAGGCTGAAGGAAGCCGGAACTGCAAACAATTATTCCATAATTTATAATAATTTTCCTGTATGTAACCAAAAACACTGTTAAATAAAACTCTTGCACGCACTTTCTAATAAAAAAAGAGTATTTCTTGGCTCTGAACCTTCCTCCCCAGAGTCCTTAGCTGTTCAACACGTCACAGTAGCAAGGAGATCGGGGCTTAGGGTGCTAGTGATTGGAATGTGCACATATGTTTGTTGCTTCTGTCTCTTGCTGGGCACTAACCTGTTCATTCGCTGTTAGTATTTCGGACTGACCACTTGTTCCTTAAAATTAGTTTTTCTCGTGTTAAATTCTTGAATCTATGATGGCGCGGATTAAAACAATATTTGCAGACATTGCGTAAAACATGATTATTATTATGAAATAACACATTTAAACTTTAATCTCCTTATTATGTATACTTTTACTGTTACTAAAAATGTTAAGAAAAACTTTTACTTTGAAATTCTTATAAAGAGTTTAAAGTTTATAAAATGCAATTTCACATCAGCGAGTATTTGTAAGATGAATGAATAAACGCACTAAAATTAGTTAGTATATTAGTACACGCATATTAGCTTGCGCAAATGCTCAAACTGCCTATAACAATATTTTCCCCAAGTCCCTACAATTTCGTTATAAAAGGGTTTTACAGGATAGTTTTTTTTCTTCATAACTTTGAATTCAGATATATAGGCCAGCTTATGTAAAAAATCCAGTTGAATCACATTAACAATTCAGAAAAATATCAGGATTGCAGAGATATGAATTTCAATTGCTCTCTAAGAGAAGCTAAATTATGAGTATTTTTAAACAAATTGATTCAGGGTGTGTAGTGAGAAATTGCTGCAAAAATTAAGCACTTTTAAGGACTTTTTAAGCACCTTAGCCAAAAAAATTAAGCACCTTTGTACATGCATGCATACGTCGACCCATGTATTTTCTAAGCATATGATGATTTCTGGTTTATAATAATGCATAGTTTTTATTCAAAATTTTAAAATATATTTTTTAAAGTTTTAAATATTGTGACAATGACATTTTGTCTCCCCCTCCTGCCGGTGGATGGCGCTGCAAAGACCTTTGACTTTCCGTACAAGAACGAGAGAGAGTGTAACTTGAGCCTTGGTGCGAGAAGGCTGGCTGTTTTTCCTCTCACGGGACGAACAAATCTCGCCATGCTTAGCGAGTTGTATATATTAGTAATATTAGTTAACGTATATGTAATATTAATTAACCCAGAATAATTCTATGTGGAAGATGTGTGAACGAATAAATTTCATTTAATTCAACTTTGCCCAACGTTATTTTAACCCTCATTTTCACTTCCTGTGAGCTAGCCGGATAAATGGCGGCTAAAATATGTATTTTTTATAATTTTAATATTTATTTCAGTATTTGCAGAACGTCTTCTATTGTAAAATAAAGGATGTATTTTTGATTTTACAAAAAAATTAAAAATAATAATGCGAATTGTCATTATCAAAAATTAAATCAATTTTTATAAGATTAACAATAAAAATATATTATCTTTTTCAACATTTCTTAAAATTAACAAATTACCAGTTAATTTGCCCCTTCGGGATAATCATTCTAGTATTTCAATATACGGCGCTACCCATTGTTGAAGTAAAAGGGAGCATAAAAAAAGTTCATTAATAGTCCAGTCAATGAAGGGCTTGAAAAAAAAAAACCCATTAAATCATATAGTTTTGAAAATTGGTACACATGCTCGTGATGGTCTCCTGATGAACATACAAAAGTCCCGGAATGATTTAACGAATTTAAAGGGAGTAAAATTCCCTACAAAATTATGCTTTTATTTTTCTTCTAGCTTTAATGATTTCCGAGATAATGAGTCTCAAAGTTGCCGCCATTTTGGATTTTACCCCCTTTTACTCAGTTTTCTTGAATATCCCGAAAATTATTTAATTTTCAAATCACCCGCCATACAATAAATTAAAGAACATAAAATTCCTTACAAAAGAGTGCCTTTATTTTTGTTCTAGTTTTGATAGTTGCCGAGATAATGGGCTTCAAAGTTTGCTACCATCTTTGGATTTCATCCCCCCCTCTTAAGTTTTTCTTAAATATCTCAGAAACTATTAAAACTAAAAGAAAATTAAAAGTATGTATTGGTAGGGAATTTTACGATCATTAATTTGTTGTATTACATGTAATTGAACATTGAATAGATTTTGAGAAATTCAGAAAAGATGAGAAAAGGGGATGAAATTGAAGATGGCAGCAAACTTTGAGATCCATTATCTCAGAAACTATTATTGGTAGAAGAATAATAAATGTAAGTAATCGTAGGGAATTTCACACTCTTTAATTTGTTAAATTAATTGTAATTTGAAATCCAATACGGTGGCGCGAGCTCCTCTCCAGGATCGGGGACTTTTAGTATGTTTATTAGGAGTCCCTCACGAGCATGTGCACCAGTTTTCAAAAGTATATGATTTAATGTTTTTTCATCCCCATCTTGGGCCTCCGTTGACTGGACTATAAGCATTATCTTCGCATGTGTTGACACCCCATCTATCTCACCCAGGATTCCTTCTCCGAATTCTTCCCTATCATCGGTTTTCTTTCGAGACACATCAGGTAAACAAAGCTTTATGACTATGCTTTCGATATCGTTTTTAACGCCTGGGGAAACCAAAAAAAGAATGTTTTCTTTGCACTTCTCGAGAAAATAAGCAATTTTAAGGTGCTTAAAATGATTTTCAAATTCTAAGCCACTTTTCATGACGCTGCTTTACGATTTAATCAACATATTATATATATATTGATGTGTTTTTTGACATGTGTTTTTTACACATATATATATATATTGATGTGATGATTAATCGAAATTGAATTAATACTTCTTAACAATACGCTAATCCAAGAAATAAGTTATGAATATCTTATACTAAACCAATTTCAGAAATCTAGATTTATATAAAACAAGTACATACCTCAACTAAAGAAAAGAAATTAAATTATAATTAATTTATTCGAAATTAATAATATAATAGACGTATATATATATGCTTTGCCCTGCTAATTTGCAGGGAACACGATAACTAGAGTATCTGATTAGATTTTCTCAACGCGGAGAGGGATATGTTGTAAGTTCCGGAGACAATATCGACCGAGTTTGTAGATGGGCAACCAGCTAAAAGGGGGTGGAAAAGGTAGGACTGAAAATTTCATTTCACACCTTTACGATTGAAGATGAGAATGAAAACCTCAAAATAGGAATTATTGCCCTTTATAATAAACAACTTTTGTATTGAAACTTTTGATAGCTACAATTTTTAGAAGGTGAGCTAAAATGCAATTTCAACTCCTCCCCCATTTTACTATTTCCCATAGCTCTGTTACAATGGACTCAAAGATAGGAGAAAAAATTCATTAGACGAATTATCACCTTATCTAGAACGTGAACAACTTTTATTAAAGTTTTTGTCAGCTAAAATTGCTTAGAAGTTATAGCTGAAAAGGATATTCATTCCCCAGCCCCCCCCCTTAATTTATCATTTCCATGCCACTGTATTACGATCTGAAAATAGAAATATTAATTAGGGGAATTATACTAACATCCAACGAACAATCCCTTAGTTTAAAAGTTTTGAACCACATACAAGCTAGGCTTATGAGTTGAAACGATTTCACCCCCCCCCAATTTATCTTTTCCCATAGGTCCGTTACGATTGAAGATAGAAAGAAAATTTCAATTAGGGGAATTATCACCTTATCATAACAAACTACTTTTATAATGAAAGTTTTTTGACAACAAGAATTACTTAGAAGTTATGAGTTCCCATCAGCGCCTCATTCACTTCCACTTTTTATACGGTAAACAAGTTGATATACCTGGCTTTGCTCCGGATTAAAATGTTTTCACGTTTAATATTTTTAATGTAAAAATTACTATTGTATAAATATTATAATACACAATTTCCTTTTCTGATTTGAAACGTTTTTAATTAAAATGAGAATATCAATTGAAACAGACGATTTTTAAAAACAGCAGTTTTCTCCATGCATTATTATTTGTTATATAGGTACTTCAAATTTCGTTAACAATTACTAAAGTAAAAGAAAGAAAGGTTTCAATGAATATTTTGAAACAATTAAATTAACTAGTTAATTATTCATTAATTTAAAGAATGAAAATCAATCAATCATTATTTGGTCCTGATATAAATTGTTAATCGTCTACCTTTAAAATTTTCTTTTAGCAATAGTCCAGAATTTTGTGAATGTATTCTGGCAACTATATATATTCGTATTATTCTTGTTCTTCAACAATACAGAATATTGTTACGAATTCTGTATAAAATTAATTTTGAAAAAATATTAAAATGAGAGAAGCAAATTGTATGGAAATGAAATTTTTGTCTCCGAAATGCCAATTTTTAAAAAAATTTAATAAGGTGTAAAAATAGTTTCGTGAGATAATGTTTTCCAAAGATATCGCGGAAAAACGCCTTGCTTAATTTTTAATTAACTGAAATTGTAAGTAACTTTTGGGCTTTGAAAAGTTAAAGTGAACTTTCTCTTCTCTTAAATAAAAAGTGTGCAAAATCTGGTTGAAATCAGTCCAGTGGTTTAGGAGGAGATGTGGAGCGTACATGCAGATACAATAACTTTTATTTAAATTGAGATAATTATTAGATCATTACAAGATTAAGATTACTGGCATATACTATGAGCCATAAAAATGGTTTTAGTGAAGATATCGTCACAATTAACTAAATATTTAATTTTATTTAAGTAAATAGTTAATTTTAATTAATCAAACAGTTAATTTTAATAGTTAATTTGACAGATTACTTTAATTTCATATTTAACTAAACATGACTGCACCAAGTTGTTTAATAAATTTAATATAAAATAGCCAAAAAAGATAGATATATAAGAGTTCCCTTTATCCTTTTTTATATTGAAAAATATCTCATTAACTTTAAAATTGTTTTGGGGTTTTCTGCCTGAATATATGCTTTTAACTATCGATGGGGATTTAAATTTCCTCTTCAAAATGGCTGCATTGATATCCTGTGCTTTATACACGCATGTTAAATTTGGAACTCACAATGTTTAATAATTTTTATTCTCTTATGTGTAAAGAATTTAGTGACTATTATCTCTGTAACCAGGGAGTTTTCTAAATGAGCCCATTCTAGTAATGTTTAAATGTTTCATGCCATATGCCAAAGTAATGTTCGCACAATTATATGGCAACCTAGATTAAATAAACTAATTTAGAGTCGTTCTTCATTCGTGTCAATTTCTTGCTACTGTTTCAGATAGGCTGGCTTAATGTCTAGGGGATATTTGCGCTGTTGGGATGTTTATTTCTTTATGATTCCTACGTGTTGGATGATTATGTGTTGGGATATAAAATAAAAAAAAATGACCAATTTACTGACCAATAAATCTAGCATAACCTTTTGGAATGAAAAATGGAATGATAAAACCTTGATATAGTAAAAAATTAAACGTCATGGGGGGAAACAGAATCACATCGTAAATATTGCAATGTGTAGGAACAATAAAGTCATAAGCTATGTCTATATTGATCAATATGTAATATTTCATTACTTTTGTAACATTAGCGTAAAGGAATCTACCTTTGCCTTCAAGCTTGCCGAAAAGGGATTTTTCAAATTTGTTTCAATGGTGCTCTCGCAAAAACTTTTATATAAATCTTCCGCAGTTAAATGGGCAAGGAAAGCAGAGTTCAAGTATCTCACTTTCACTTGATTAGAATTTTCTGGCCAGTAGCGAATAATCACATCAATTTGTCCTTTCTGTGAAACTCTATTGAGAGCTTCATCAAAGCATAAAACAAAATGAAATGATCCAATCTATACTTATAAAAGGCAATGTTTGTGTGTGTGTGTGCGCGCGCGATGTCCAGACGAATCTATCGCACTTACAGCCATAAAATTTGGCAGGCAGGTAGTCGTAATAGTGACTCAATGCACCTTGGAGCCGGAATTTTAAAATTGAATCTAGAAATTTTTTTATTTAATGTTTTGGTTGATTTTTCGCACTCATTTCTCAATAGAATGGTTTTGAATAATTGTACGAAACAAATTGATACACCATCAGAAAGCACATACTATTTCCGTTCTAATGAAGTTAGTTTTGAGTTTCTAACGTAATTTAATGAATTTTGAAAAAAAATTAAAAAATAGGTGGTTAAGCTTAAAAAACTTTGTTTGGAATTTCAACTTCTCGGATCCGCCGTTCTAATTTTGTTATCAATTTGAAATTTGTTGAAGTAATAAACATAACGTTTCTCCGTCATTTAAAATAAGAATGGTTAAAATTGAACAGTTGGTTGAATTTTAATTAATTTGTTTCTGAAGTGTTAAAAAATTTCGCTTCAAAATTCCCTACAGGATTCTTCGTAATCAAGGTCGCGAGACGTATTTTCCCAACATGCATTTCGTCGAAACCACGCGACGTCATAACCTCTTTGCTTCGCGTCTTTTTTATATTGTTTGATTTTCGAACATATGGCTAATATCTTCAGTTAGATAAGACTAGGAAAAATGAAATATGACTTCAAGGAGCTATTTAAATAATATGGCTTCAAAGTTTAAATCTGAACTTCAAGATTTCATCTCTCTCTCTCTCTATTTTTGTTTTTCTTCTTCTTCTCTGATTCATTTTGAATATATTTAAATACTATAGAAATTATGCTTGTCTGTATCTTTCGAGGCGTATTGTTCCATTTGAAATCGTTTAAAATTTTATTCGGTTTTCCTTCTTTAACATTTTACCTGGTTTATAGGAATCAATCTTTTAAATCCTAAAAAAATTTTTTCGAAAATATCGGTTTATTTTTTACTCTGTACTATCAAATGTCATTATCGCGAAGAAAAATAAGCGGGAAAATCAATAGTTTGTATCTTTTGTTTTCAAAACTTTTTCGTGTCAGATTCCACGGGCAACATGCATTTCGTCGAAACCATTTGATTTCATAATCCCTTTACTTATCTTTAGTTACAAAAGACTGGAAAAAATTAAATATGTCTTCAAGGAGCTATTTACATAATGTGGCTTCAAAGTTTAAACCTGAAGTGGAAGATTTCATCTCAGTCTCTCTTTTTTTTTTCCTTCTCTGGTTCATTTTGGATATATTTAAATACCACAGAAATTACATTTATCGTATTGTTCCATTTGAAATCGTTTAAAATTTCATTCGGTAAGCCTTCCCAACATGCATTGTTGCAATTTCATTGGCTGACGGTGCAGAGCGCAGGATATGTCATAAACTTCAACTGAATGCCTTCGATTATTATTTTCGGTAGTGTCTTAATGTGTTTATTTGTTTCGCATATTTTTCTTTCCGTATAATAATCATTTTCAGGCTGCAATTTTTCGTTTCAGATTAACGTACTCTGTACTGTTTTTCTACAGTTGAAATGTCATTATAGCGAAGAAAAATAAGGGGACCTTTTGTCTTGATTTTGTTTTCAAAACTTTTTCGTGTCATTGTGGGCGGTTTATTTTATTTTTTTTTCAATTTCTTGAAGTCGGGATTCCACGGCAACGCCGTGCGCGTACTGCTAGTTTCTTTTAAACGTGATGAATGAAAATATGGGGCTAGCCCTAATGTTGCGATATACGCCATTTTCGTGCTACCCAAACTAAATTTTTTCGCAATGGCACTGTCGGGGAACATAGCCTGAAAAATTTCAGCAGAGTCCTTAAACCCATTGCACGATGAATGAGAACTGATTACCTTCATAATCTAAATTATCTCCGCTGACAGCGATTCTTCTTTCAATCTAAAATCAGTAATCTTCGATGTAGATGGTGTGGGGCTCTTCATTCTTAGCGGGAGATTTTTCCCGCTCATTTAATTTTCCAAACAGCTTGGCAACAGAGGTTGATTTCTGACCTTCTACAATACTTTTGTGCTTTGCACTTTTTAAATGGTTAGTAATAGCCTGCTACCCCATATTACTTAAACTGAAAGTTTTGCAACACAATCTGCAGCGTACTTTGAAGGGATCGATAGCGACCGACTCAATACAATCCGAATACTGAGGATTCAGACGCTTGTCTGTCCATTCCAAATTAAAAATTGTTTTCTTGCTCATTGTTTCAACTTCTACAAAAATAATAACTTATGTAGCGAAAATCCACGCAAAGTTCACCACAAAGGATGAAGGTTTATTCTCCGGCGTATGCTCCAGAAAGGGGTTCTTAGCTTGTGCCGAGTTAACAAAAACAAATCTCGAATACCACACAAAAATCTAGAATCTGCCTGTAGCAACCAAGAAGGCTAATATAGAACAAAACGGCATGATTCGCGACAACGTTCGTGTAAACATAGGGTTTAGTTGTACTTAATCTGCTTCTGATGAGAACTTAGTAAAAAAAAAAAAAATGCGAAGAAAGCAAATACTAAAAGGAAAGAGCGACTGTCTCATTCGTTGAGGCAACTACGCGTCAGAAGTTGCAAAAACTGACCTTCAATCTGATTGGCTGCTATCACAGAAAATTGAACACGCAAACGGTCGAAAAGCTCGCGCATGCGAGTAGGTCAGTTTGCTTTCACTGCGCTGATGCCTAAATCGGTTTTTTTAGGTTTCGCTTCAGATTTTTCCAGGTTTTAGCAAAAATAAAAGAAATTCCCTGACTTTTCCCGGACCCGTGGGAACCCTGGAATATTCTCGTGGACATTCAACAGTTTCTAACCTTTATACAATTCAATATACCTATCTGAAAATTCAAGTTTAAAAAAATATAAAGTGATTTCCTTAATAGGAAGTTTCCTTTCCTCACTGAAAACTGCCTCTACAATCGTCGTTGTAATACGATGCCGCACAGTTACGTATCAGCATTGCATACTAGGGCAGGGGTGGCGAACCTTTATGTATCAACGTGCCATTTTTTCTAAAAAAATGTTTAATGAGGTCATAGACGTGCCGTTAAATAGTACCCTCAATGCTTCATAGTGAACTTTGTGATCGGTGGCGTGCCCAAAATATTGTGTCGCGTGCCATCAATGGCACGCGTGCCATTGGTTCGCCATCCCTGTACTAGGGCAATCAATGATCAACACCTGAACGCCACCCAGCTGCAAGAATAGCGGGAAAAAAAACTTCATTTTGTCCGCCGCGAAGGAGGGATGATGGGGGTTCATCCCTCCTTCCGTGCCGTAAATATGCACTTGTGTCTGACCTGTTACCATATTGCAATTACTTTTCTGGGAAGTCTAGACAAGAAATAGAGATAAACATATAGCTCTAATTGAAAAAATGCTTTAAATGACAGAATGAATGATATTTTATGAAAATCACCATTTTCGACGAATTTGTGCGCTAAATTCGCGGCATCGAGAGAACTTAAAGGGTCGTTCACAAATTGAAAATATGCATTGATGTGTTATTAGGCTTACATTTTTTTTTTTGAATACTTTATCTGTGGAGGTATTGCTACTGCTTTGAAAATATTTTAAATGTATAATTACTTTTCTTAATCATTCTTTTTTCTATTTCATTTCCTTAGTCATTTCATTTTAAAAACAATCTTTAATTTGCATTTCATAGGACCATGAATACTTTTTGAGCTCAATTTAGCAAAAAATTTACACTTCGCATTTGAGATAGTAAAATATTTAATATCAGCAAGGAAATTAGGAGACCACAGCTACTCAAAAAATGGAAAAATAAATTGCAAACGATGATTATGTTCAACAGATCACAAATCAACGGGAAAACGAAAATTAAGTCCTTCATCTATTATCACGGGTGCAGCCGGCGTTCCGGCACTGCCCCCCGGAGAAATAAGGGGAAAAAATGTGAAAACGTCATTAAAAACAGCGCTATTTATGCCACCCAGGTTAGAGCGTTCAGAGACTGCTCATTTTGCGACTACACTGTCTATAGTAGGGTTTACACGCGAACAGTAGAAAACCGACAGTAGGCGACGCATGCGCAGAAGCATAAAAGTTTTAACCGGGCCACGGCAAGTCTCTGTCCGAACTTGACAGCGACATTTCATTTTTCGGTCTTGTTCTCATTCTGCGCATGCGTTTGGCGTGAAAATTGAAATTTTTTTGGCGTTAAAAACTGAACTCTGTAATCACTCCCACCATCTCTCTATGTTCAAATGTCAACACTCGTAAAATTTTCGTTTGAGATTTTCTTTGTCAATACTTCTCCTAATTTAGGTATGATATGTTTCAACTCTTTTATTTAACAATACTTAAATGTCGAATGTTTTAGGCAACGAATATATACGTTATCTTAAATAAATAACTGTTTGTAATTGATGCAAATGCTTAATCAAATTGAGGTATGAAAAATCAAATTAAAGCTTTCTTAATTTGTTATATTATTTCCAATCTAAATTTTCAGGAAAATAAAACCATACCTCCTTTATATATTGTAACTTTGGCAATTTTATTTGGCTGTTAGCGAACAATTTTGCCCTATTGTCACATTATAAAATTGATGAATATGTGTATGCAAAAGTATTCCTTTTTATATATTTAGTGTTAGTGATCATTTTGGTACTGTTAACACATAAAAGAATTAATAATGAAGTGACTTTCTTATTATTTCTACAATATGATGTATTTTATATTTATGTTCAGTTTGTCATATATCAATCATAGTGCATGCTTGTTACATTTGCTGCTGTTGTAAGATCCCCCAGATCATTAGCGGTAACTTTTTTTCCCACGCCATGGACCACAGGACAGAGCAGGTGCCTCAGCGGGAAGTCCTCATTAAAACGCCGCCAAAGGGAGCTGGATTTGAGTCTGGCGCCCTCGGTCTGCTCTTTAGTGGACGTGATGAAAAGGGTCAATTATCTCGAGCATGAGAAACCGCTGGCGACGGAAGGACAAGCCCAGAAAAGGTAAGGAGCCAATAAGGGCTCTCTGAGGTGGGCTCCACTTACAAAATGGACGTGGATTTGTGGAAAGGTTTTTCTGGACCGTTCCCCCAGGAGGAGGACGGGGGAGTAAAAAGGAGGTGCGAGGGAAGAGAAGACGGAGATTTTTGGAAGGCTTCTTAGCAAGAGGACGGCGACGAGCGAGGGCTCGATTTTCTTGGTAACAAGAAAGACTTGGGTCACTGAGACCAACTTCATTCTTTTTAGGCCACTAGTGGAAGTGGGCCTGTGTTGGTTAGTGAGCACTGTATAAGACTCAAATCGTCTGTACCTGAACTATCATTATGTATGTAATAATTTCATCTTATTTAATCAAGACATATTATTTAATCAATATTCAATAAAAACTCTTACACGCACGTGCTAGAAATAAGAGTATTTCTTGGCTCTGGACCTTCCTCCCCAGAGTCTTTGGCTGTCCAAAACGTTACACTGTTGCTAGTGTTATTTAGACACTGTCACCGCGTCAAAAAATTAATGTTATTGCAGCTTTTTGAATGCTTCTATATTCTGACATCTTTATAGTGTGCTTTTAATTATTTTATTATGTTCTTGATAGCCAACCATAGAATATGATCACATAGTACTCTTCTGACTTTGTATATCCAGGAATGAAATATTTTCTAGTGTCAGAAGTGCAGTATATTGTATTTGCAATGTATATATTCAGAATTTTACGAGAAATTAAGTGAAAAGGAAGCTAAACAGATAATAATTTTAATTTTTACTAATTTGTCCATTTTTAGAATTCAAGGCTCTTTTGACTAGTAAGTAATAGAGGAATTTTTTTTTCAAATAATATTTTGTATGTCTGGGAATGAATTACTTTCCAGTGTTAAGAAATGCAATATATTGTCATTGCATTGTATATATTCAGAATTTTATGTATGTGTTTTGTATATATCATGGAATAGAGTGGAATCGCTAGAAAGAATGTTGGAGAAATTAAGTGAAAACGAAGCTAAACTGATAATAATTTTCATTTTTAGTGTTAATTATTCTAGCATGTATATTTTGTTTTGCTTAGTTGCTTATAAAATTTTATCTTCATTGGAACAGTATATTCTTTACTCGGAAAGGCATCCAGAAAATTGTCTTTTGTATTTAATAAAGCTTTATTCTGTGGTGTGTTTCCAAGTTTATTGGTCCCCACGTTTTAAAATATACTGCAGAGTTATTCATTATGAGATTGTTAAAATGCATAGTAGTTATTTTTAGTAGGAAAAATTGTATTTCATATTATTCAATTATATGTTGGATGTTAATGTTTTTCTGTAATGTATTTTAATCTTTTCATGTTTCCTCTGCAGAGATAATGATTAATCAACTGTATGCATATTTTATAGGTGCTTAATTTTTTTTCATTTTCATAATTCAAGGTTGTTCTGGCTGCTGCAGTAAATAATAGAAGTATTTTTGAAATAATCTTTTTCAGGTATGAATTTTTCTGGTGTTAAGAAGTGTAATATATAATGCCTGTTGAATTCGACTTCCCGATGTTTTCACTATATAAAAAACTGCCCTTTTCGGGGCCAAAAAATTTTATTCCTTCTTGATTAAGGTGAAATTATAATATTTTTTTATATAATCTGTATTAATAATATTAAATCTGATTTGTTTTCAGAATTAATTTTTAGATTCATTATATTTATTTCAATTTTGCAACTCTTGTTTATTTATGTACTTACATAATTTTTGTAAGTTTTTTCCTTTGACATATATAGCAATCCCAAACAAAAGTAGGACTCTTGTAGCAGAATTTTTCTATTCCAATTTTTTAAATAAAGATGAAATTATTTGTGATTTTTGTGTTTTTCTTTAATAACCAAGTCGATTTTTACGGATGTTGGAAATCATATTGAATTCCAATGAACTCTAAAACTTTTGATGCAATTATGTTGTGGGGTAAAGTGGTCATACATCAAATAAAATGCTAACTTTGTAATGAATATTAGTATGAATGTAATTTTTTTTATATTTTAGCTTTGAATAGTTAAGAACTAAGTTTAACATTCAAAATTATACTAATTGCAACACTTTAGTTGGAGTAAACACCCATTTTATTTATGTAGCAGTTTGAATATCTAATTTAACTTCTCTCCTACATTTTGTTTAATTTTTTCATTAGATTGACTCTGCAGAAAGCTTCATATAGATCTTAAGAATACTTCCTCATTAAGCTGAATTAATTAGATGTTATTTTATAGTAATTTCAGTAAGATGGGGACAAGTAGTCGTAGGGATAGGCTTAACATGCATCACTGTTTTAAAATTTCTTAAGCTTAATTAATTAGACAGGTGTTAGTTAAATATTAATTTAAGATATATTATAGATTATAATTAAAGATTTGAAACTGGATAACAATAATTTTTGCATCAAAAGCATCACAACACATATAAGAAATCGGCCAATTGCAAAAAAGGATGTACTTTTTTAGTGCATCAGCAAATGATTTCATGCTACCTTTCATTTTTTACAAAGGGGCTCATTTATATGAGCAATAGACTAAGGGTAGTGCTAAAATAGACTAAAGGTATGGATGAGAAGATTTCGCTTTATCCAATTTTCTTTAGATTTGAAAAAACTTGTTCTTTTAATTTATGATGGGCACAGAAGTTATGTGACTTGTGGAACAGTAAAAAAGGCCATGCATAATTACCCTATGACTTTTGTATAATTACACTCTAAAAGATTTGACATGAGCTGTACTTACAACTCTATAACCACCTGTTTCATCTATACTTAAAGTGGTCATATAGAATACAAGAGAAAAAAGAATAATGAAGGTTTGACTGAAGAAATTAGCAATAAAACAACTGCAAAAAGGAAGAGATGCAAGAAAACGGTTCAAAAACATGCAAAGAAAAACTTGATAAAGCAGAAAATGTATTATTCAGTCAAGTGAATCCAAAATTGCAGATAATTATCACAGTATTTCTGCAAGATGTTGGCAAAATATGAAGGGGGAGGGGGATCAATCAAAGAGCTTATTCTTTTGTATTGGATTAGAGAAGATTTTTAAATTTATTTGAACATACTATTAATTTAAAAAATAAACCAAGAAATCTTATAGGAATATTTGACTAAATATAATGTTTATCATTGATATTTTACAATATTAATTTATTAACATTTGGATATTTATTGGACTTCAATATTTATGAACAATATTTAAAGTAAAAAACATTTCAGACAATATAAGAATTTTGTGTATTATAATTTTCTATACAAAAATAATTTTTATATCCCGAGTCCAATAAAGTCCTAATAAGTAGTGTCCACATCTCGCCTATTTTTATTTGCAAGAAAGCAATTTCTTCTGATGCCTTTTTCTCTCAACTTATTCCTGCAGTCATGAAAAGGCTTGATTTTTAGGCACTTTATTTAATTGAACTTCTTTTAGAAATAAAAATTGAGCAATGCAAATTATTTGAGATCAAGACAAATTTATATAAAATAATGATGCTTTATGTGAATAAGCTTTATTGTTTCAGATAAAAATTATATAATTTAAATGCAACTTATGACAGATTATATTTTTTAATCTATAGATGCATCAATTATATACAGCAGCAAAATATTTTTTGAAAAATCAATTCCTTTATTTTTCTAGCTGTGTTTATTCCTATATAACACCATGTAAATACAAGCAAACACAGAAAATCTTTATTAACAAATTAGGTAAAAAAACAACACTGTTTGAATAGTGGAAACAAATAATCAAAGAGAAAAATGCAAACACTTATGAAATATGAAACATAAAATTATTCTCTGATATGTTTGTCATAAAAGTAGATTACAGTAGTTAGTTCTAACATCTTTAAAAATTTACTGAATATTTATAAAATTTTTACAAGAAAAAAATTTCAAACAATATGGCAATATTTACTTTTATCTACTACAAATCACCAATCAAGAATAACATGGCTTAATTGTCAGTTAGGCCCATGGTTTTAAAGTTTTTTAGCACTGCAGACTTGGCATCTATGTGCCAAAATACGAAACATTCAAAAACAAAGAAAATAAATAATAGGGGGTGGTCCATTGTACCCTGGTCTCCCCTACTGTTCCAATGAAGATAAGCATATTATCAAAGAAGGAATACGCCTGGGATTTTCATATAAACAATCCTTTCGCAAAATTTTTCCATTATGTATAAGACATAATTTAACATATTGTCCATCATGTAAAAAATATGGATATTTTAAATTCATCTAACAAATAAGAGATTTGTTTTTGTTAAAATAAAAATCATATGACTCATAAAACAAGAAAATATTACAATTCAGCAAATTTACTAAGTAAGAAAGAAGTAGTTACTATAGTAATATTGAATGACGAAAATGGGATAATATGAGAATGCATAGGCTGAAGATTTTTTTTTGTACTGTTGATTTTTACATTGATTCAATAATACAATTTTGAATTAGATTTTAAGAGTACCACAGCATATCAAAATCTTTTTCTAAAAGTGTTTAATGGTTCACTTACGTTGGAAGAGTTTATGAATGCCCAGAATATAAAACAAAAATGCAGCATTCATGAAAAGGATAAAATGTCAATGTAAGCTGCTAAGTTTGATAAGATATAAAATTCTTTTTCTCATTCTCATCAATTAAGACATAACTAAACAGTTTTAAAATTATGTGCATTTTAAATTTATCTGAACAATCAAAGACTTGTATTCTTGTAGTAAAAAATCTTACAGGAGATAAAACAACACGCACAATAATAAATTTAATAAACAAGGAAGATAGTATTAACCTGGAAACACACTGCAGAAAAAAGCTTCATTAAATATAAAGTCAATTTTCTAAATGGATCACCAGGTACAGTAGAGACATTGTATTTTTAATAAATATATGTATTTAAATTTACAAGAACAATAATCAGTTTGCATACAATGGACTGCAGCAATCCAGGATAGGCATTAATAACATGAAATATATTTTGAAACATACCGATTGAATTGGAGGAGCAAAAAAAAAGTAGTGGAAAGGAGTTATAAATTCTCCACTCAAACATATAAAAAATTACACTATAAGTCATGCTACACACCAAAATATTCCTTCAGAAAGTTGAACGGTCAGGAAAGAACTTGAAGGGACGTCTTAATACTAGCACTCAATACAATGAAACGTGGTTAATACTACGAACTACGATATTAAGTGACCGCTAATCACCCAAAACAAGTCTTTCGGATGCCAAATCGGCGATTTATAAACAAGCTTGGAAGGCCCAATTCTACCTCCGGAAATTGTGGCAAACATAGAAGTCATGAAAAGCGCTTACAAACTGCTTACTTTTTATTCAAAGTTTGCATAAAGTGCTTATTTTTTATCATGGTGCTTAAAAACCCATCATTTTTAAGATGTTATGAGCTTCCGAGCAAGAACTATTTTATGTATAAAAGTAATTGAAATTAATGATTTGGCATTCTAATTTTGTACCTCAAAATCTTGTTGCATAAGTATTTTTTGTTTATTTTTCTGCATGCAGAAATATTTCCCTGTAACAAGTTAATGAGAATATATTCTAGTCATGACAGTAGGATAGGTACTAAATTTCTCTCCTTTATATTTTACTTAAATCCTGTTAAGTTAAAAGAAGGAAAAAAGATGATAATCGGCATTCAAGATTTTGAGAGTCCTCCCTTTTCCCCTTAAGGTGCTCTACAAATTTGAGTATGCATCCTGTATTCTTTATTTTTTTATATGAAGTACTTATTTGTCTTTTCACCCAATTGTTTTAATGAAAGTGTTAATACTTTTGTTGCTGTTATTTACACCTTGTCTGTGCGCTGTACACCTGGCTAAGAATTAACAACAGAATTGGAATCATCTTGAACCGTCAATTGCTAACTGGCAAGCCGTTTTTATTATTAATGTACAAGCTGAATATCTATGTTATACTTTCCTATTGAATATATAAATAAAAATACATTTTTAATTTCGTTTACACTTTACTTCAAATTTTCCCTTATAAATTAGTATACGATCCCCATTTAGGTTAAACAGCTGTAATTCGGTCAATTTCTTTTAATGACTGAAAGGACTGGAGAAGCGTATAAAGTTAGAATAGGCAACTTTCAGAAATATATTTATCGACTCGAAAATAAAATCTCTTCCCGTCACATTTTTCCCCGGGGGGCGCCCGCGGTTTGCCCCCCCCCCCCCCGTCGGCGAGAAATTAAGACTTTCGTCGGCAAAAGTCTTTGTGATTTTGGGAGATGTTGAGAGCAGGGTATCAAGGAATATAATAATTTTAATCCTATATTTAAGTTATATAATAAACGTCGAGATGAGCGATTTGTGTCCGAATTTGAGGACCGATTAACGGCTAGGTCAACAAAATGACCGACATCCTTTTAAGTTGTCCATTCGGCCAGTAGTTCGCACCACATTTGAAAGAATAACCGACACATGAATCAGATGTCGACTGTTTTCGGGTTGTCGGCTAAGAGATCAACAAGATTGATGAAAATATTTTTGTTTTTTCTATCGACTGTTTTCATCACTTTTCGGTGGAATTATTAGGTAAAACCAAAGTATCTGTATTGCACAACAGTGCGGCTACTACACAGTGGTCATTCCTCTCAACGGCCATTTTTGTTTGGCGTGGAATTTTTCGGCCCATAGTCATAATTAAAACCAATGGGAGTGTTCTCCCCTAAACTTTCTCGTATACTTCCCCCAAAAGGTGCCGTTTCTCCTTCCCCGCGTGGCTAAAATATTCGAACCTATTGTTATCCAGAATCCAATGACTATCAGGTTTTTCATAATAGCGATTGAAAAATATCTAGGTAAAGAATTCAAAGAGATGCGTACCAATTAAAACGCATCTATCGCACACTGCTAGGTTTCACTCTTGCCGTCTCAAGGACAAACTGACGTAATTCGCTCCTTTCGCGAGCTCAGAAGATTGCTTAAGTACGATGCGCGTGGAGATAGCGGATTGGTTTCAATAGTAAATTATGCAGACCGACAGTCAACCCTTTGACGGATTTGGCCCAAGGTTTTATACGGACCTACATTCATGACGATAAAACTGTGTACCAAATTTTAGCCATCTAGCTATTCAAGTTTTTGAATTATAGTGTTCACATGACTTCGGACAGACAGACAGACTTCCCGTTGACGGATTTTGTCCAAAATTTGATAGAAAGCTAAAATTTATGTTTAAAGACCACATACCAAATTTCATCCCCGTAGCTCTAATAGTTTGAGTTGTGCTCACAGACAGACATAATTCCAAAATTGTGTTTTTCGGACTCAGGGAGGTCTAAAACGTGGAGATTCGTCAAAATCTCGAGTTTGAATTTTTTGACGATTACAATACTTTCTCTTTGTATACTTCGTATACGAGGAAGTAAAAAGGGACGAAAGTCGTATTACGTTCATAATGTAAAAAGTACAAACACTTATTTTTGATGACAAAATCTATTAAAAAACTCACAAAAAATATCAATTAAAAAAACAAACTTTTTATTAACAGGGATGAGATTGGCAAAAAAGCAAAAAGACTGAAATCATACGCGAGCAAAACATTTGTACAATTTATACGCGAAAGATGTTTTAAGAAGTAAAACATCAGAACACGAACAGAAATATTACACTATAATAATTAATAACTTAATTATTTATAATTCAGTACATATAAATAAGAAAAATATTAAATCATTCACATTAAAAGTTAAACAAGTTTAACACATCATCAGGGGCATTTTTCAAATACAAAATTAGACATTAAAACATATTTACCACCTGTACATCACTGAGATGCAATATTCACCCAACAGAAGTCAGAGAAGAATTATATTTAATAGCCTATTGATAAAAGTTAACTCAAAAAATAAGGACAAATAATTTCTTTTGCTTCATACAATTGTGTAAAGTGTATCAGCTCTTTATAAATTATAATAAAGTATCATATACTGATTTCTCATTTTATTTCTTTTATTTTTATAAATGTTTGCAAAAGTAACAGCACAATGATTTTGCACCTTATAAAGCAACAGGGGTCGAGATATTGTACAGTTACAATGACAGATTCATTTAGCACTATTGCTAGTTGAAACCCTTTGAAACATTTCCTTAATTGTTAAAGAAGTGCTTTTCTTCCGTTTTTTTAATTGTGTGGCTTTTGTTGGTAACAGATCCCTATTAACACACTTCACCCCTTGTTTTGGAGGCCTCCTACCTTTGACAGATTTTTCTTCAATAAAGGATGTGTTTGCATCCTCTGCAAGTTTATTTTCAGTAGAGGCTAAAGTTTTTGCACAGTCTTCATTAGCATCTCTGTTTAATTACTGGCATAGTTGTTGGGACTACACTATCTCTAGAATGCCTAAGTAAATCACGTTTTATTTTTTTATTTATGCCTTATTCTCTGCTTTTTTGTTGCATTTGCACACAGCTTTTTAGCTGCCTCTTTTGACAGGAGTTTCTTTTTTTATGTAGTTTATTTATTTGTTTTAGTTCCATTTTTTTATTTCATCTTGGTACGCCCTACAAGATGACCTTAAGTTTCCAACTAATTTTTTGTTCAACATGTTCAAGCAAAAAAAAAAATTTTTTTTGCAAAATATGCCACAGAGGTTTTGTTTTCTGCAAAAAGGTGGTATTTAATACTTTGAATGGCACTGAATGTTCATCCTTGTAGAGCTTGCCGATATAATGTTGATTCGTCAGTAGAAGATGAATCAGATTCTAGCTGGTGGAGTTAAGCCGTACGGTCGAGCATATTTTGCCAGAATTTTCTTCCGAAAACGGAAGGTTTCTTTCCTTTGTATGAAAGTGGAATTTTCGGGAGAAAAAGCAAATTTTTGCGGGGGGAAAAAAAAAAAAACCGGAATTTTGAGAGAAAAAAGACAAAAAAAGGGGAAGAATCTCATCCCTGTATTAACAAAAGCATACTTTAATGATGAATCAGTATATCTACAGAAATATATCGTGTCTTGCACAATGGTATTAAATGTTACTCTATTAAAAACAGTAAAAAATTAGCCACAATTTTAATTCAGAAAACGAAGTATCTCTCATTATCTGTCAGAAGACCGTCGTTAATTTCATCATGTAATGGGCTAATATTAAAAAAAAAATGATATACATTAAAAACAATGCACAAAATCTACACAATTCAGTACGATTTTTAATCGGACAGAAAATTTACCTTTGACCTCCACATTTCATCAATAGAAAACGATATTTAAAAGCCTAGACAGAAGTTTAAGTTGCTTTAATCAGAGATCTTGGTGGTAAAATATAATCAGAGCAAATCAGAAGAGAACTCTCTCATCACCAAAGCAGCATGAAATTAATGAATTGCATACGACCTGAAAGAATTTATCCATGAAATTTTCGATACCCACATTTCTACATATTTAATATATAGCTCAGATTTCTGTTTCCACATTGGATTAGAAATTACTAGCAAAATTGTATCCAAGCAGGAGGTTGCACTACAGAAGATGCAAACACAAAATGAACAAATAGAATCAGTAACTGCTGAAACTTTCAACACATCATATTCACTGTATCATCAATAAAATCAGCAACACGGACCAGTGGAAAAAATAATCATTTGCAACAAGCTGAAACATCAATGCAGCTTGTTTATAAGAGTTGATTTATAAGACATGATTAACAAATGTAAAAAATTATGGGAAACATGATGCAACATTTAGAAGATGAATGACTGGTCACTATGCTACACGATCAAGAAAATAAATTTGCTAACTGTATTTAATACTGGTTACTTAATTAAACAGGTTTTATCAAACACATTTCAGTTTAAACACATCATAAGTAAATTTTTGCACTAGCATCATATTCACTGTATCATCATTAAAATCAGTAACACGGACCAGTGAACAAAATAATCATTTGAAGTATAACTTGCAGTAAAAAATTTTAATCATGTTAATTCATCACAGAGCAACATGTTTTCTGAAAAAGAATACAGAAGAAAACTTGTGAGTGTTTTTCCCCTTCCTTGCATTCACCATAAGAATTGGTAGCACAAGAACACAATCAAGTAAACATTTTTAATGTGTTTATTAACTAACAAACTATCAGATCAAGATGTTATATCATGGTATAATCATTGGATTGGCTCAAAAAATGATCATCATGTTACGTAAGGAAAACCTTTTACCTACATCAACAAAATGCTTCCATTGAAGTCTTGTGAATCATTAAGATATGGGCGGCAGTTAAAGGATTAACCTATTAGATTCAGACTAAATCTTGGTGGTTATCCGTTTCATCATTCATAATCAAGAGTAGCAAATATAGTCATCATATTCATTCACTGCAAAACATATCACCATTAAATAGAGAAAAAGTATAACACATGTCCATCACTTCTATTCAGAAAACGATATATCTCTTATTATTTGTCAGAAGACCGTCGTTAGTTTCATCATGAAGTAGACTAAAAATTTGATTAAAAAAAAACAACTGAAAAATCTAACAAGTGTGTGGGGGGGACTAGCTTTTCAACTAGGAAAACATATGAACTTTCAATAAATAAAATTGCTCTACCACACTGGATGATAGACGTACCTATTTGAAAAAAGATGAAAAGAAAGAAAATCACATTAATATATTGCATCCAACTGAAAACTGCTATAATCAGAGATCTTGGTGGTAAAATATAATCATAACAAATCATAAATAAAATTTTCATCACTAAAGCAGCATTAAATTGAACAAAAAATGTGCTTTCTTCCAAATTTCAGAAGGTAAAAAATACAGATAAATCCTGAATACAATCACCCTATGCAACATCATATTCAATTTCTTTTGATATTTATAAGCATAATGAAAACTAAATACCTTTCCAAACAATGCATCAAAATTCTGTGAAGACTTGTTCTAAACTTACTAAAAACATACAAGTAAAATAATTTTTGCACTAGCATCATATTCACTGTATCATCATTAAAATCAGTAACACGGACCAGTGAACAAAATAATCATTTGCAGTACAATAACTTGCAGTCAAAAATTTTAATCTTGTTAATTCATCACAGCTGAAAATATGTTGCACTGCTGCTTCATGTATAGTCTTCATGGAACATCTGACATATGCTTGTTTATTAATCATTAGCAATATGTTTTCCGAAAAAGAATAGCGAAGAAAATCTCACTAGTGTTTTTCCCCTTCCTTGCATTCACCATAAAAATTGGCAGCACAAGAACACAGTCAGGTAAACATTTTTAATGTGTTTATTAACTAACAAACTATCAGATCAAGATGTTATATCATGGGATAATCATTGGATTGGCTCAAATAATGATCATGTTACGCAAGGAAAACCTTTTACCTACATCAACAAAATGCTTCGATTGAAGTCTTGCGAATCATTAAGATATGGTTGGCAGTTAAAGGATTAACCTATTAGATTCAGACTAAATCTTGGTGGTTATCCGTTTCATCATTCATAATCAAGAGTAGCAAATATAGTCATCATATTCATTCACTGCAAAACATATCACCATGAAATAGAAAAAAAGTATAACACATGTCCATCACTTCTATTCAGAAAACGATATATCTCTCATTATTTGTCAGAAGACCGTCGTTAGTTTCATCATGAAGTAGACTAAAAATTTGATTTAAAAAAAAAAAAAAACCGTGAAAAATCTAACAAGTGTGTGTGGGGGGACTAGCTTTTCAACTAGGAAAATAAATAAACTTTGAATAAATAAAATTCCTCTACCACACTGGATGATAGATGTACCTATTTGAAAAAAAATGAAAAGAAAAAAAATCATATTAATATATTGCATCCAACTGAAAACTGCTATAAATCAGAGATCTTGGTGGTAAAATATAATCATAACAAATCATAAATAAAATTTTCATCACTAAAGCAGCATTAAATTGAACAAAAAATGTGCTTTCTTCTAAATTTCAGAAGGTAAAAAACCCAGATACATCCTGAGTACAACACCCTATACAACATCATATTCAATTTTTTGTATATTAAAAATCATAATGAATACTAAATATCACTCCAAACAATACATTAAAATTCAAAAGATTCTCTTCTACCACTAAAATTGAACACATTCTGTTAGTCTAAATGAGTGGTTCGCAACTGTGGATAGTGAATCCTTTAGGGGGTTATAAGAAAAATTTTTGGGTCTACCCTTGATGGAAAGACTAACTCAAGAACAGTCAATAATTAAAGTTTAAGAATGCTTACATTTATTTTTATGCAGACAGTAACACAAGATCCCTAGTTTGCCTGGATGTTCCCTTCAACTAGCAACAATCTAGAAAGGTAATACCAAATATAACAAGAACATAGTAGCCACCTTAAATTTAAAAATGCTTCATGTTTAGATATTTTCAATCAGCTCCATCAAATACAAAGGTTAGATAAATTTGCATAACAAGCTGAATGAAAACAAGAGGGGATTGTTGATCTACATTAGTGAGATATGTTTATTTTAAAATATATCTTGTGGGGTAGATCCATTTATCTAGCACTTAATCTGTGGAGAGGCTTAAAATAAGATCTCTTTTATTTAAGACTGGTGCAAGTACTCTCTGTTCTAGGAAACACAATTCAGAATTGTATTTTATTATTTAAAAATTATATTACAATAAAAAGTTTTTAAAAACAACCACATTTTAAAAATTTGTGTTACGAAAATCCCCTTCATTCCCCCCCCCCTCAAAAAATAGGGAGGGGGTGAACACTTTCTATCAGAAAAGGAATCTTGAATGGATTTAAAAGACCTATGAAGTATATCATACGAACGAGACTTTTTCTTATCATATGCAGACATGACACAGGCTTGGAACAAAAAAAGCTGAACTTCATAAATACGGAATCGTATCAAACGTAAACAGCGAGAAGTAAAATAAGTATGATTAATTGGACAATAAATGAATAAATTTATACAAAAAGTGCTTGAGATATTAAAAATATTGTAGAATTATTATTTAAAAGAAAACTAATGGGTGAAAAATGAGTTACATATAAAAGTTTTGTTAAAATAAAAACTATGGTAAAAATTATCTCGGTAAAAAATATGGCCATATAAAAACTTTTTGATTATACATAATTATTCAGACTTTTGTTTCTCATTTTTGAGCTAACAGTTCAAGTTTTCTTTTATGCTCCAGTGTGCTATTTTCCTCCGTTTTCTAAATTTTGCTCTCTTTCTTTGCTTTTTTTTTCATTTTTTGTTGGCATGTCGTGAGTGTAATTTGCAGAGTAACACAGATACCAGGCAGTTTAAAATACAAAAGAGCTTTAATCCAGTTTACTTTAAAAAAATAAAGACATGCTGCTGGCCTGCAGCTCACACACTCAATGACAGCCATCCATTCGACTGACTTTACTGCTACTTCCCTGATAGCTTAAAAACACAAATGAACAATATATATAGATTGTAACAACCAATCAACTTCGACTAGTGCCGTAACTTCGGCTACGTCATGAAAATTAGCCAATGAGATGCTTTCATTCAGTGACTGAACAAGTTCATTTGAATTCCAACATTTTTTTCTCATATCTCTTTTCGTACTATCAAGTTCCTCCTAGTTACTATCAATGGCATCACGCAAAAAATCTTTTTTCTAAAATATTCAAAAGCGCACTACTTTTTGCTCATCACTTCGTATTTAACACTCTAAATTGAAGAATATGTTTCAATATGCATTCTTCCTGATCTTTTATCTATCAAATCTGACATTATTTTGAATGTGCACACGGCGCACAGTTTTTGTTTGCATGAGCAACCCCCCCCCCAACACATTAGCAAAAATTTTAATGCAGATTTGCATCGATCTCAAGAATGATTAAATTTGATGTCGAAAAAGCGGAAATCCGCGTTTCCGCGGAAAAGTGTCATGTCTGCATATGCTAACAATCTAATTTAGGCAGTCCATTCACTGAACTTCTATACAACATAACAAACACGGTAATGACAAATATCAGTGCTCAGATAATGTCAAAGAATAAGATTGC
>BGPR01007152.1:23494-46391 GCA_013235015.1 Araneus ventricosus | reverse complement strand
GATAGTCAAAGGATTGGCTCAAATTATGATCATCATATTGCAAAGATATCTTACAGAAGTAAAAAAGAAACAATACAGTATCTGCAGCAGAATGGTATTCCTTAATATACCAACTTCAGACTAAATCTTGGTGGTAATCTGTTTCATCATTTTTTTTTATATCAAGAGTAGCAAATATAGTCATCATAAGACAGAATATTTTTCCATTTCAAAATATAAAAATAAGCAGCATAATCTATGCCTGAAAACATATTCAGATAGAGCTAATAGAAAACATCACTAAATATCAGTCTGCTTCATCTCATCATGTTAAGCCACTGGTCACAAACCTTGCATTATAGGCTGGATAAAACATTGTAGATCTAACATTAGTGAGATATTTTTATATTAAAGCACATCTTGTGGGGTAGATCCATTTATTTAACACTTTTCTCAATTACGTAATTACAGCAGAGAAATCAGCTACATTGCTGCTTCATATTTATGTTTGTCTTCAAGGAAAATCTGACATATGCTTGTTTATGAATCATTAGCAACAAGTTCCTGTCAGAAGAGAATTCTCTCATCGCTAAAGAAGTATGAAATTAAAGAATATACAGGGCTAGTCTTTATTATTTTAAACATTAATAACAAAAAAAGTAAATGAAATGCAGTTTGTGTTGTTTTTACCATACCCTTCTGTGTAGCTCTACATGAGCTTCTTTAAGTAGTGCAAAAAATGCCCAGTCTGTATTCAATTTCCAGTCAAGTGTATTTTTTTACATTTCCCGTCTTTAAACTTCTGCATAAATTGAAGGCTCACTTGGTGGACTTCTATGGTAATCAGGTGAAACTTTCTGTGCATGGTTTTTGGTGATTTTGGTCCTGCTAACCTAATTACAAACTGCACTTTCTCCAGAGTGTGTCATCCAACTGCCTCATACTATTGATATTAGAAAAATTGTTAGATTTCTTCATTCTTTTGCCTCAAACTATATTCTATTTCACCTTTTCTTATTTTTGTTAATTTTTACAACAATAAAGATCTTTATTGAACACCCTGTATATCCAATCGGAAGAAACTTGAAATCCTTGCATTTCCAAGAGCTTCACAGCTTAGAATTCTGTTTCCATGTTGAGGAAGAAATAATTCAAGGCCAAATGAATAAAATAGACTTAAAAGAAAATGGTAACACTTAAGATGATATGCAAAGCCAAATAACAGCTGAAAAACCTCACAAGTTGCTAAAACTTGGAACATCATATTCACTGTATCATCAATAAAATCAGTAACACAGACCAGTGAAAAAAATAATCATTTGCAGTAAGCTGCAATATCAATACAGTTTGTTTATCAGAGTTGTAAACAACAATTTCAGTAAAGATTTCACAACATATAATTTAGTCTTTAGGAAATGAAGAAATAATTCAAGGCCAAATGAACAAAATAGCCTTAAAAGAAAATGGTAACACTTAAAATGATATGCATTCTTCGTTTGTTACACCAACGTAATCAAGGTAACAGATCAATTGGTTAATTTAATACTGGTTCGCTTAGTTGATGTACAGTTTTTCATCAACAAATTTTAAGCATGTGTATTTTTTCTCACTAGCATCATATTCACTATATCATCAATAAAATCAGAAACACGGACCAGTGAACAAAATAATCATTTGCAGTACAGTAACCTGGGGTCAGAAATTTCAATCATGAAAACTGATCAGAGCATAAAAATGAGCTGCATTGTTGCTTCATGTTCAGATTGTCTTCATGGAAAATCTGACATATGCTTGTTTATTAATCATTAGCAATATATTTTTTGATTATCTTGTATCAGAAACACCAACTAGAAAACGAATCAATTAATTAGTTTTCATTTTTTAAATGTTTCAGAAACACTTCACTTGCATTCAGTAGCAGAACCGACAATATTGTCCATTTTCAACAAGTTTAATAAAATGTTTATAACATGCTTAAACTACATAATTCCATTCGGCAATTACAAAATAATCAGATCAAGAAATTATACCATGGGATAGTCATTGGATTGGCTCAAATAATGATCATCATATTATATCAAAAATGCCAACACTTGCATCAAAATTGGAAGACTATTTAGGAATTATTCAAATCTTTACTGATGCAAATAATGCAATGAGACAACTAAAAGATTCAGTTTAAATATTGCCGGCAATTTGCTTCACAATTTATTGCCAAGCAAAGTTAAATAAGTCATAAATTATACAAACACTATGAAGTTAGAAGTATTATTTTGCTTTGGAGGTATATTATGATTAATTTGGTCCAGAACTTCTATTCAATAAATGATGCTAAAACATGATTTGTTGAAAAATTGCAGCAATATGGAAGGGAAATGGGGATCTTCAGCATTTTTTAAAAATGCATGAAAGTAATCCATATTTATTGAAAAAATCATTCCAGTTTCAAGTATGCAAGCGAAATTTTACATAAAAATTTATTTAAATATTGAGGGTGAAAGATGCTCCGAAATAGCAGGAATGATGACACAGTCCGAAGTGCACTCTCACTAGCCGAGCAGATTTTGACGTTGTGTGTGCCTTCCTTCGCATATTCTCTTTTGCACCACGTTTTGATTCCCAAGCATTTGTACTAGCTTACATTTTAGAAGTGAAGTTTTTGGCTTTTCTACTATTCAACGTTTAATTTCATAATGGATATTGGTATTGTGCAAGGTAAATTGGATAATTTACCAAGGATTGATTCTACAATGTTGCGAAAGAAACCAGACACAAAACGCTGGCTCGTAACTTCTCTCATGAGAAAAGCTGTTCATACCTTCCCTTGAACTGGAACAAAGCTCTATACTATACCACAATAAACTTCGCCTCAGGAAAATCAGGTAGGTTTTCAAAAGTATCAATAAATTGAAGGGGGGGCCCTTGAACATTCCGAGAAGACGCTGTAATTTCTGCCGCACAAGAAAGAATAAAAAGCTAAGAACCCGATTTTGCATGATCTGTGAAATTTCGTATGCCTACAAAAAAAAAAAAGACACTAAATCAAAACAAAACCCAGGAATATAATTATTTCAGAAGTTCCGCTCAAAATAAAGGTACAGCATTTTTTTAAATATACACATGTGCCTTATAAATATTAATTTTATTTTATAGTTTTATATTACTCTGTTTCTATAAATTTCCTTTGTACAAGTATTAATTTTAAGATATTAGCTAATAGTAATTCATATAAAAAATCCAGTAGAAATAATTTATATTAAGAAAACTACATATATATAAATTTATAATATTATTCAAACACGACCAAATGCAACTAATCTAGGAATTTAAGGGCTACCATATACAAATCAACAAACCCTAGATATGAGGCGAGATAAATCTATCCTTTTTTCAATTGTAATAATTGATAAGTAAATTGACTTTTAGAAGATCGATTTTGATTTGAATACTCATTGAATTTAAATGATTTATTTTCAGTCCGATTTATTTTCTTGCACGACGAATGAAAACTATTTTTATCACAAAAAATCGTGAATTTAAACTTATATTTAAGATATTCTAATTAATTTTAAATGGTACTGTAATTAAAAAATATTAGAAACATTTGAATATCCATGGAAATAATATAAGCAGTAAAATATCAAGAGAATTTTTTAAAAAAAAATAATCTTAAAGAAGTTGGGACAACCTCAGTAATCCGCTCCTCAAAGGGTTAAAATATAAATTCCATGTAATCGAATAGAAGCAAAAAAAAAAAAACTAATTAAATCTAACCATTTGCTTTAAAATTCATAATTAAAATCTCCTTATATTAAAAAAAAAACGGATATCAAGTTCAAGGCTGTTTTTTACTGTGCTTCGCGATATATACAATTTTAAGATATAATATAGATAATTACTTATCGGGTGCCAGTATAGTTGTATTAACACATTTAGGAACAATACAATACTCGTATCCTTCCGACATTATTTTATCTGATGCGATAGTCGGAAAATATAGAAAAAAGCAAAATCTCTATAGCTAGCAAACGGGAGCTCTCCCGTTTGGGCATATGCGACGTCAGACCCGCTTCGCACCAAAATGGATCGTTTCCAAGGCGTCATCCAAGAGGCGAACTTTGATTACAAATATATATAAAAAAACTACCTGAATTTTTTTTTAATGTTATTGTTCAATTTGAAGCATTTTCAATCGATTAGAAAAATAAAAAATGCTTGAAGTTCCCTATTCTAAACATACATTTATTGCATAGGAGCCCATATGCATACAATACAATTGTTACCTAAAAACTTAAGAATGAAGACTTTATTCTTAATTACTAGACAGAAGAAATATTAAACTTATTTAAATGGAGATGCTACTATAAAAAAAGGAAGGGAGGAAGAGAAGTAATTCTATAAATTATAACTTGTATTTGCTTTAACTACCAGCAACTTAAGTTGTAGATACAATAGTAAATCAAAAATGAAATATTCATCACTAAAGCAGCTTAAAATTTATGAGCACATTTGCTGCTCGCAAAAAAAATTCCTTTACAAGTTTAACAGATTCACTAAAAATATATTTCTTGTTTGAAACTTGTTATTGTTACATTTTAAAGACAGGAAAGGGAAAGAGTAAATACTTGTTCAGAACAGGACAGACAATGAAAATAACTTCAAAAGTTGATTAAGCTAATTTGTATAACATCATATTCACTGTATCATCAATAAAATCAGTAACACAGACCAGTGAGCAAAGTAATAATTTGTAAATTAAGAAGTCATCGAAATAAAATTTTCTACATAAATTGCTTAAACTAAAAAGCATACTAGAAGCAATGCTCAGCTTACCAGCTTCAGACTAAATCTTGGTGGTTATCTGTTTCATCACATATTGTCAAGAGTAGCAAATATAATCATCACAAGCCAAGATATCCCATTATAGCACAACTTAAAACTAAACAATCCATCTTTAGAATTGTGCATTATTTGCCCTACTCCCTTGTTAACATCAATCACCCAAACAGCTGCAACCATGTTTTTGAGATAGGAAAACAAAACCATTCACAGTATGAGTATGTTTCCCAAAAGATATTGAAATCTATTGACTATTTTTCATAAGAACATTTCTTTCCCCATCAGAAATATTTCGTCTTCACTTGCACTCAGTAGCAGAACTGACAGTGTTCATCATTAAAAAGGAATGAGCAGATATCCATGCAAAATAATTAAGAATAATTGCTTTCAATTCAGGTGTTGAACAGTCAGATCAAGAAATTATATCACAGGATAATCATTGGATTGGCTCTAAATAAGATCATCATTTTTAATAAGTTTCATATTCCTTTTAAAACTTATTTAACAAAATTTTTAATTAACAGCATAAAAGTCGACCATAAAATTATACCTGGGGAATGATGCAAAATAATATTGTGTGCATATATTTTCATTCATATGAAAATAAAACAAAAATGCACACAGCAGTATAATTCCTAACCAGCCAGTTTCAGACTAAATCTTGGTGGTAATTTGTTTCATCAGTTAAGGATCAAGAGTAGCAAATATAGTCATCATAAGCTTTCATACGCAGTACAGAAAAAACAGATACTCCAGGTTCAGTAACAATTTTGCATATTTTGGTCCTTTTCGCAATTTGCATACCACAGTAGCTTATGAGCCACTATGTTATTAAATGTCAATGCTCAGATAACATAATTCATCAGTTAAATCAGGTGAAGAAATTCATTCAACATCATTGCATTAACAAGAGTTGAGTAATTGCAAATCCGAATAATGGACTTGCATGATTTTAATAATTTGGACTATTCTCAAGAGAACAGAAATCAAGCATGCACCATTTTAAGTCAGATAATGATGAATCTCTCATAATTTGTTAGAAGACTGTCGTTAGTTTCATCATAAAAAGCAAAATACCCAAAACAGATACAGCCATAAAGCTCCTAGAGAGTTGAAAGCTGCTACAATCAGAGATCTTGGTGGTAAATATAATCAGTATATCATACAGAAATACTTTCATCACTACAGCAGCGAAATTATTAGATAATTAACAGTATATTAATATGAAAAAGATTAAAATATGCAGTTCCCGCCAGATTCCAATACTTCCATTCAGAATTATTAGAAATTCTGAACTCTACAATTGGGGGAGGGGAGCCATGATTTATCAGTTGTTACACAACTGGGGGAAAAAATCTTTAAAAAATACTTATGAAACACTAGCAAATATTTTTCAAAAATGAAACGACTGCAATTCAAAGGCCCACTTTCTTGATTGGTTCGAACCAGTCAGACATACTTCAAGGCAGAGAGAAACAATGTAGTTTCCAACGCTCAACAAATGATACTCGGTGAAAACTTCAAAATCAGGAAAATCTCGTCACATCAAGAAGTCAGTGGCCAAGTGAGGTCCAGATAATATAACTGACGAGATCACAGCATATGATCATGACAACTTAATGGTAAGGTTAACTTGCATTAAATTGAATGCAAACTTGAGTCATTGTTGGTCTACTTTAGTGAGATATGATTATTTTAAAACATATCCTGTGGGGTAGATCCATTTATTTAGCACCTAATCTATAGATAAACTTAAAGTAAGCCTTCTCTTTCCAAGAATGGTGCAAATTATGATACATCGGATAGTAATTTTTTCATACAATCTTAGAACAATAAAGAATTGGAAAGGTTATCAGCAGAAACTGATGCATTTTTAAAGTAACAGATTGGCATAGAAATACAACTCCTTGTTCAAAAATTATACAGTTAAAAAAAAGGGTGGTAGACAGAACCAAACCTTCTAACAGAATGCAGTGGCAGCTTGTGCTATGCAATCTGGGGATGCTGTAACTTTTAATCCTTGAATAACCCCATCATCCTGGAACTCGTAATCATGCACATTTGTACCACTTACATTTTTTGGCTTTCCAGAATGTTGATGCTAGAGATGGAGATCTTCAACAATGCTGTCTCGTTCATGCACCAACATCGTGCGAGAAGCATGTTTGCGATGGTGTTAATGCGTTTGATCATATGCTGTAAAAACGGCACTCATTAAACGGTTTGATAAATTTCCCCCACCTGTTTTCCATCATTTTTTTTGCCATCAATGCCTACATGTGCCATTTCCAGACTTGTATTCCATTACAAATTATGTTTTGGTCCCTTCTACCACCAATTAAAAACTGCTCGATATTCTCAGAGCACCCTGTATGTATTCAGAGTATAACTGCTTATCAGGCAACATAAAAAAAATGTGATCAATTTAGTAGAACAAAATAACAGGTTACTGAAATATGCTGAGCATCATACAGTGTCAACAATAAAATCAGAAACACACACCAGTAAAAAAAAAAAAAAAAAAAAAACATTTTCACGACCAAATTCAACAGCTTGTAAAATTAAGGTTAAGATTCAAAGCTATTCACCAAAACTGAGAACACAAAGTAACATTAGAATAAAAGCCAAGAAACTCTATACACTATTTGAAATATATATAAAAAAAAAAACATACCAGCAAGAAATTCTATTTAAAAAAGATTATCCAATCCTTAAATAGTAGCTCAGAAGACTGTTGTAATCAGGTTTATCATACGAACGAGACATTTTCTCATCATTTGCCAACTATCCAATTTGGTGTCTTAGTGAAGCTAGTTCTATACTGAATATCAATACTCAGATAATTCAAAATTCATCAACAAAATCAGGTGAAGAAATTCATTCAGCATCATAGTAATAACAAGAACTATAGGCATTTTAGATAAAAAGAATGCTTCATATCAGCAGGGATGAGATTGAAAAAAACCCAAAAAAGCTGAAAATAGAAATCTGAAAATTTTACGCGTTTTAATTTACGAGGTAAAAACTGTCTTCCTCAATCTTTGTCCCTCTAGATCGTCTAACATCAAGCTCAGAACCATTACAATGTCTTTGTTGTTTTTGTACTCAGAGCATTTCCTTACACTTTCGGTTAAAATTTACAGTATTTTTAACAAAATATTCAGGGATGAGATTGAAAAAAAAACCAAAAAAACCTGAAAATAGAAATCTGAAAATTTTACGCGTGAAATACGTTTTAAGTAACTTAAGCACGATAAATTATATATATGTTTGTGAGTGGGTAATTGTTTAATTGCATGCAGGGCCAAAATCAGCAAATCAAAAAAATAAAGGACACTTAAAAATTACATATAACAAAAAAAGAATACCAAATTAACAATGAAATGCTAATCATACTTACAACTGTTATTTAGTCAACTAATTTGTAGCTAGAATAATAGTAAAAAATGAAAATAAACATACTTTTAAAAATAAGATTTTGGATGTAAATGAAATTTTTTAAAATTTATGACAGTAAGCAATTAGTTACATTCTACTTGGTTTTCAACAAATTTTTCACTTTAAAATGCATATTATTTTGAAAGAAAAAAAAAGAATTTTCAATCACAAGGGTCTTTTTGCTTAGCATTTCTTGTAAAAGGAGGCGTGGATATCTCTTAATTTTTTTAAAAACACGGATGGATTTGGATTCCAAGATCATTGTAAGAAACAAAAGGGGGGGGGGAAGCGGGGTTTTTTTCAGGAAATAAGAAAAAGCAGAAATTTTTCATTTCAAGAAAGTAAAAAAAGCGGAAATCCGCCAAAAAGCGGAAAAATCTCATCCCTGTATCAGAGAATGAAGTCATAAAACACTAGTCTAGAACCCTAGACAGATGAAGGCTTCAAATCTTAAAATAGCATTTGCAAATATTTGATACCAAATTTGACTGTAACAATTTAAAAAGTTGATTCAACATGTCATAATATGGAAAGAAAATTCTAATAATAGCTGCTATTATCAGAGATCTCGGTGGTAAATATAATCATAGTAACTCATAAATAATTTTTCATCACTAAAGCAGCATTATTAAGAAAGGGATATCTTCTAACAAGATGCATAACCACACACTCATATACACAAATGAAATATTTAACTGATGCAGAGTAGAGACCTTAATAATATTGTAAGAGTGAGAAATCAAGGAAACCATGCAATTAAGGAAACAAGTAAATCCTTAGTAAATAACTAGCCCCTACCGATATGCTCAATGCAAAATCACAATGAAATCTGCCTTTCAAGCAAAGCGAAAGCAGGAAGACATCTTTAAACCATCTGTCATAATACCGATTATTATCAGTTATTTCAATATAAATGACAGTGGGAACCAAAAAAATTTTTTTTCAATCAGAAATATTTTTGTCTTCACTTACAATCAGTAGCAGAACTGACAAATATTGCTCATCATTAAAACAGAAATAAGCACTATTTCATATAAGGTAATTAAAACAAATAGTTAATATAATACTTTCTGTTCATATATCAAAGAATAATCAGATCAGGAATTAATATCATAGGGTAATCATTGGATTGGCTCTAATAGTGATCATCATTTGCAAACAAAAAAATTATAAAATAAACAGCAGTTTGATAATTCTTAACTTTAGACTAAATCTTGGTGGCAATTTGTTTTCATTAGTTAATGATCAAGAGTAGCCAATATTATCATAAGCTCTCATATGCAGTAGTAAAAAGATAATCCAGTTTCAATAACCTTTTTGCATAGTTTAGGTCACCCAGAACACAATTTAATGTCTACTAGGGTGTATTAAATAAGTGTATATTTAATAGTGCTTTTTTAAAAATTGCTTCATGTTTAAATTATCAGCACAGAGACTAAGACATATGCTTGTTCAATAATCATCAGCAATTTTCACATTTTGAGGAATGTTACGATAGTCATGGGAAATTGGTACATAATAGCACTTTTCATGTAGCAAAATCACTACATGAAAATGCTTTTGCAACTTGGTTTGCTGAGCAAGAAACCGAATCGTGATGTATAAAACTAATACAATTGAGGACTATAAATGATCAGCTGTCTTAGAAATGCAGTCATTCTCTCAAACAAGCCAGTTTACCAATGTGAAATGTACAGAATAGCATTCAACTGAAAATAAAATAGAAATAAGCACCAACATGAATATCAATTTCTTATTCACTAGCTTCAGACTAAAGCTTGGTGGTAATTTATTTCATCATTTATAATCAAGAGTAGCAAATATAGTCATCATCAGCTTGTGTAAACCTTTTAAAAGATTAACCTCGGTAACCACTCCAATTTTAATTAGAAACAAAATTTACTTGTATTTAATTATTGTGACATCTCACCACTAGGCAATAAACATGCGTACCAAGTAAAAAAGTTTACACCGAATAATTAGTGATGAAAATGCTTCTCGGCAAATAATTTCATTAATACCGAATTACTGTGTTGATTTGCATGAATGGTAAATATTTTATGTAGCAACTAACCTTCAGAGAAGCTCAGAGCTGATTTAAATGTGACAATAGTAATTCTGTCAATTGTCAAATTATATGTCTAGTGTTTTTGTGTTATTTCCAATCAACAAATTAAAAAAAACATGGGGGAAACTAGAAATAATTATAACAAAGAATTTTTTACTGTAAATCTCAATCGTCAAAATATAATCAATTTTACTTTTTGAATGTATTCAAATCAGCTTTTCTTATGTAATTAAGATTGTACCCTTTTCTAACATACAAGACTATGAACATGCAACAGAGAACTACAAATGAATACGACAAAATAATTTATTGTCCATTCTTATTTATACATACTAAGCAGCCACATGTTCTGGACGTGGCTGAGAAGATCCTACAGTCCTATGAGTTAACATTAAATAATCAGAATACTCTTGATAAGGAGCTTTGGCTAGTGCCTGTTCCTTCCACAGATCAGGTGTTAGATAGCTGTATGTTTTTTGAATAGCGAAAAAGGTAGCTTTAGCTGTTCAAAGAAAAACATTGCTTTAATATCAAATATTGTATAAACACACAATAGCAATTTTTTCCCCCTGTTTATAAACTAATTAGCCTTAAACACTGATATGTTGAACAACTCATAAGATTATTATATTTGATTCATCATTATTATTTAATTACATAGTTTAAAATAGAACTTTATTCTACTAAAGCAGTTTAAAAAATAATAGCAAGTGTCAATACAACTTAACTGCGACAATAAAATACTGCTTTAAAATTTGCCCCTTTATTTAATCTTTAGATTCTGACATTTCTATAACCAATGTAGGACTTTTTCTTGGAAGATTTAAGCTATACTATTATCAATAAAGAGACTGATCTGTTGACTTTTTAACTATCGTTATAAATAACTGCTTTCAATTAAGTTTCATTAATCTAACTTGCGATCAACAAATTCAGTTAGCCTCATTTTTACAATTAATACACCATGACCTGTCAAAGCATCAACAGTGTTGATTAATAAAGAAAATCTAAGGGCACCTATATTGACAGCCAATTCTTATATTGCTTCAAGCTACCAGAAATGAATTTGCAATAATTTGAACTTTACTTAGTTGATAATTTTAATCCATTATCTGGAAGTAAAAATAATGCAAATGAAATTAGCACTGTATCATAAAATTATAACAAAATAAGACTTCCTTAAGCAATCTTACCAAAATTTCCTAATGTCGCCGTTGATCCTCTGGCAGATGTATAACAGTCTTCTATACCAGCCATAGTTAACAGCTTTTTAGGGACTGGAGCAGACACAATACCTGTGCCTCTGGGAGCAGGAATAAGCCTCATTGTTACACTACCACATTTTCCAGTAACCTAAAAAGATAGTGCAAAATTAACTTCAAGATTAAATATGAGAATTTTTAAATACACAAATTACAATGTAACTTCTTATCAGTACTGAGTTTCAAATATCAAAAAACATTACACTGTAATAAAATTTCAAACAAAAAATATTTTTATAATAACATACAGTAAATCCTTACTGAACACACTGGGATTATGCATTTTAATACAGCAAAATCATATTCCAAGAAGTAAACGCACTTTTCTTTAGTTTGCATACTGTCAAAACTACTGGTTAACTACACAAGAACTGCAAAACCTAATATTTCTGTACCATAAAGAACGCAAATGATCCATTTTCACTTCCTTTCCAAATCTTGCAACTGTGAAGCCAAAGGATTTAAAACATGAGAACCCTCTAGACTCCTGATCAACAAAACTATGGATGAAGATATTCAAAATTATATTTGAATTCAACAATTACAAACAAGAAAAAAAATCCTTTAGAAAAACTAAGTAGGCAGAAGACTTGGCAAAGTTTCTAAAAATTAATTTACATTGACTCAGTAAAAATGTCATACATGGATACATCAGATTTTTTTTTTTTTCAACATAAAGTTCAGAGACGAAAAATAATTCATCATAGTACCCATGTTTCATTTGTAGTTTACATAATATAACAGAGAATTAGAAAATAATACTAATAATAATAATAATAATAATAATAAGACTTTCTTACACCAAACAATGTTCACAACAAATTTTAATACTTTTCCATTAACACAACAGCAACAATTAATCTACTGAACACTGCAAAGTTAAAACCCCAAACATCCTCAGAGGTTGATACAGGTTTTTTTTAGGGGCCCATTTTTGTGAAAAATAAAAATATTTTTCTGATTTTTTTTTTTATGTAAAACCTTCAATTTTAGCAGTCATTTCTAATAGTTCTAGTTTAATATCAAAAGTGCTCCATTGAACCAAATATATGCAGTAATTCGATATAACACTGAAAAGGGTTCGTACTCATTTCCTTAAAAGAAAAATCGAGGACTATCAAGGACTAAAAAAAAAACAAAAAATAAGGACCTCTGGATTGAATAAACTTAGCGAATTGTCGCACGCATTTTTAAATAAAATCTCTTTTGCAAATTCAACCTATTAGATGATAAATTATAATACAAAACATAGAAGATAGATTACAAATTTAACACAACAAAACTCCTAAAAATATGAGTTAATAAATTGATGAAAAAAACCCCATGAAACTGGTAATCAAATTAAATATCTTTTAATTCCAAACTTTTTTCATTCAATTTTACATCCAAGGTATTTATTTTAATTTCTTTTTCAGAAATTGTTTTTCTTAGTTCATGCGATTGAATAAATAAATTTATGTCCTTTGACTTTTCAGCCTCATTAGCTAAATCATATGTTTTCTCATTTGTTTGGTGCATGTCCGTTTGGAGGAACATTTATTTTTGTTTTAAAAAATCTATTTCTTCCTCTAGAGCTTTTCATTTCAGTCTTTTCTTTGGACCTTTCACTTTCTAAATACTGCATGTATTTTGCTCTAGCTGAGGTGGCAGCCGTCCTCATTTCTTTAGTAATTTTTAAGTCATAAATAGCCCCAGACAGCTTAATAAATTCATGATTTACACGCTGGAAAATATATGAAGCATCTTTTAAATTTTCTATTTCCAGGGCCTTGTTCACCGAAAAACCTCATTGTCCATGTGACAGTATTAATACCATTTTAATAATCTTCCAAACTTTTTCATAATGATTATTGCTAAAATAAGTTTGTAAAAAATTATCAAGGGAATCACTCTTTGGATTGAAAGAAGTAAATTCAAATGAATTTGGCTTTACAACATTTAACAGAAAATCTGCATAGAATAACAAAATTTCGTCGCAATCTTTTCCCAAAATACGTATATATTGTGACAATACAATCAATACCTTTTTCATTTTTTTTCTGTGCTTTTCCGGGATATCCAGCCATTACTCATGGATCAATGCAAATCGCAGGTCTTAATAGTGCGTAATTCACAGGACATTTCTGCATGAAATGTTTTATCATTGTTATGTTTTTCTGACTATCCTGTCTGAGGGTGAAAACATCCTTGTCTGCTAAAACCTTATTTTTTCTCTTTTCTTTTATTAGTTGCTCTGCAGCAAATCCTAAATACACTTAACTTTTATCATTATACAAGTTTGGGTCACTGAAGCTGAATTTGCATAAAGTCTCAGGTTTCTCAATTCTTTCATTCTCTGGTTTCAAAATTTTGAAATATTGAATGCAATCATTAACAAGTTTTAAAAGCATCACTGGCAAAAATGGAAGTAAAGGTTTATCACTTTGATACTGTTCTAAAAATGGTAACAGCACTTTTGACAATCATTCCTATGGAGCCATGGACCAATAAAGGCCATCTGTAACTCCTCCCTTATTTCCCACAGTGTATGCGATGGATATGGATTCGTAGAATGCGAGCAGTGTCGTCCATCCACCCCCACCGCATCCCACGAGATCCACGTCGACCAAGATCAGAGCCGCCGAGAAGGAGGAATTAGAAAAACGATAATCGGTGAAATTTTAATTTTTTTAATAATGGCAGAGTACAAAGGACTTTTTAAAAATGGGGCATAAAAATAAGGATTTGTAAGGACCTTCAAGGACTAAATGTAAAAGTAAGGACTTTTAAGCACACATACGAACCCTGTATATTTCGTACAATGCCTCATTCAAAAACTTTAAAAAAAGTCAGACTAAGAAAAATAATAGTGGTTTATTGTTAAAACATAGGAACTTTCTGTAAACAAAACACTTAATTATGCAAGTTCACTTTTAAAATCGATTTGATATAGAAAAGAAAGGATAACTAATACTGGGCAAATTTTCGAGAATTGTTGCTTGACCGTAGAAAAATTCTAAAAAGGGATCATGTTTATACGACGAAATTTTGTAAAAGGGCAGTTTTTGTGAGGGAGCCGCAAAATGGCCCCAATTTTCGCCTGGATCGACCCATGTTCCTACTACCTATTTTTACAAAGAACCTCTATTCAAAATATATTTCTCCCCACGATTTAAACTTCATGATAATTTTATATATCATTAGAGAAAAAAATCAAAAATTTGCAGCTAATTCAACATTTCATAAATCTAATTTAGCAATCATTTAAATATTAATCTCTAATCTTATTTAAACCTATTTATTGATATTATTCATAATATACTGACTCTTTACCTTACAGGGTACTGTGTGAGGTGAACCAATTTTATTTCCCCAATAGCCTCTTCGGACAGGAATAATTGTCAGTTTCGCCAGCATGATGGCACCTCGGATGGCAGTAGCCACTTCTTTAGAACATTTCACACCTAAACCAACATGACCATTGTGGTCTCCCATGGCTACAATAGCCTTAAACCTTGTGCGTTGACCAGCTCTGGTCTGTTTCTGGACAGGCATTATCTTCATGACATCATCTTTCAAGGCACTTCCAAGGAAGAAGTCGATGATTTCACATTCCTGAAACGTTAAAAATTTACCATTTTACTCATAAATTAAACAAAAACTGAAAACATACATTAAATGTAATAAAAATAAATCCTTTAGTTGTGTCAACAGCTTTTATCTCCAGATTAAACAATTCATAACAATATTCATTGAAATTAAAACGGATGTTCATGTAAATGAAATAAAATAATTAGATAATTTGCTGTTAGATAAAAATTAATTATAATGCTCATTATATGCAACAGAAAAGCAACTTTTTGCATCAAAATTTATACTTGGCAATAATCATGGAACCAAGGAAAGTATCAAAAGATAATTAAAATTACAAATAAAAAAATTCTACAGCTTTTATTTCAAATCAATTTTGAACCAAATCAAACATTAAACCTGCTGATATAAGTAGTCAATTATTACCAAGACCAGACAAAATAGTTGCTTGCTGACAGCACTCTCCCAAAACATCATTTCTCAAGCAAATGAACTGAATTTATAGAAATGCCACCAGTTGACAAAAAAAAAAAAAATTCTGAGTAATAAGCACATCATTACTGCATTATGGCAATCTAAATAGGTGGCTAATGCAACCATTAACTTCGAATGTTGGCATAACTCCAGGCGAATTCATTTTATCAGCAAGCTTATTAGGCTCTTGCAAATAAGGAAGCTTCAAGATGTGTTAAGCTTACGCCCAGTACACATTTCAGATACCACACGCACAGTTTCCAGAACCTGCCTTCTTACTTTCTAGCCTACTATATCAGGATAGATATTTTTGGAAATTTTACTAAGCATAGGCCTAAAGCACATTTTCAAACTAAATTTCTATGTTCACAACCTGCAGTATTGACAAACGATGTTATGCAAGCACAGAACTATTTTATTTTCTTATGGATGGATAATTCTGCTGTCTTGAATTTGAAACATCACATTTGAAAACTGATTATTATTTCCATAAAAGGCACTTCTAAAATATCAGGTGCAAATTTTGAGACATGTAGAAAACACCAAAATAAACAGATTTTGTAATGGGATGCATGATCAGAAATAAAGTGTTGCGATAGAATAGGGAGATATTTAAGCAGGTGCCAAGGACATTTGTAAACAGTCTATTCTTGCCTTTAAGCACAAGATCTAAACAGGACAGATTATCTATTAATATTTGGACCAATATTAAATATAACTATTAAAAAGGATTTTATATTCCAACAAGCTGGTTGAATGATTAAAACAATCTCTTACAATAAGACATCTAACATGTCCCAACCAGGTTAGCAATCACTGCATTCGTGCAATGTTGTTAAATGCTTAAAATTCACACCAAGACTAATAATTTACAACAGCACTCTCTTCATATCAATACACCACTGCTACACATATATTCCATTACAAAATCTACTCCTTTTTATCTGCCCTGTATATTTTTAAGTCAAATAAAGTAAATATTTTATATTTGAAACATTGATTCAAATGAGCAAATCTTGGATATGTTTGTACAAAATTAACCTCAGAGGTAGTGACGATATCTGAAATCATATGAACATCATTGAATATAGTTTACATCATTGGTTAATTTATGTACACATTCAAACACTCTTTTATGACTAAAAAGGGAGGTGAAGACAAAAGGAAATCATCAGAATCATTTAAATACAGGAACATACAAATCAATCATACTCAATAAAAATTCAAAAAAATTATTTTTTGATCCAAAAATGTAAATTAAATAACCTCAGAGGTAGTGACGATAAATATGATCAGGATAACATCACACAAACAGGTATGCATCACTGGTTACATAAAATTTTATTTAATACTTAATCCAAGATTAATGCATTTTCTAGACATCCATGATTTAAAATATATCAGACCATACACAAATAAATTTATGCGATTCTATATATTTGTTCAAAATGCATAATCAAGTAATGCCCAGAGAAGAACTTTTATATTTTGTTAAAAAGTGCATTTCTTGTAATCAAATTGATAATTCAATGACTTATCATATATACACAACATTCCAAATTATTTAGCTGTACAGTAAAACCTCACAAAATTAATATTGTTCAAAATTTATTGCATGCATGTGATTTGCTACAACTGCAACATGCTTTCTTTCTGCTAATAATTAGTCTAATTAAAACAATTATATCACATTTTCTTACATGCTACTTCTGTTAACAAAGATAAAAGAAATTTAAAACTCACATTTTATGGATTCCAAAGTAAAAATTGCTTATTTTACAAGTTTTTACAGTTGGACTCCTTTAAGAATAACCTAAGGAAAAGGAGAAACGTTTTAAAACTACACTTTTTCCTATGTATCCTCGGAACACATATATATATATAAGCCAAGTCCAACAACAACCCTCTAAACAGCTTATAAACCCTTAGAATGGAATAGATACCTTTATTTCAGAATATACAATCCACATTATTTAGCTGACATTAGATTGATTTTCAAGATCAAACAGCATTACACTTTTGCTTTACTTAAAAATTCACTGGCTTCGGATTATTCATTTTATTCTTTTGATATTACACACATACATCAATACTAAATATTAAGGTATATATAAACATATGTATATGACTATGATTATAAAACTAGATACAAAGAGTTCAGAGCTAAAAGTGGACCAAATCTCCTGTTTCAAATCGTGACTCAAATCCATAGTTCAATTTGTATCTACCAGGGAGCAAGAACGATTAGAAATCCATTAATATTTTAAATGCAACTAATCAACTTTGAAGTCTATTTTCTTGAAAACGAATCTCGGGGACTTGGTCCACTTTAATTCTAAACCCTGCATATATTAAGACTTAAGGTTGAGTCTTAATGATTATTCATATAAGAACACAACCTAATGAAACAGGTCATGCATTTATTAAATACCTTAATAGGGAGTGAAAACAAGTAAATCTCTTCCAGAGACTTGATTTTACCATCCTTGACAAGTCTCCCAAGTTTAGTTACAGGTACCCATTCCTTTTCTTCCTTTCCACGGCCACGTCCTCTACCACGACCTCTTCCACGTCCACGGCCGCGACCTCCTCTTCCACCACCACCAAACCCACCTCTAAATCCTCCACGTCCACCAGCAGGAGCAGCGTCCGCCATACTACAAGATAAAAAAAATACAATTAATATACAATTCTTCAAGGTAACCAGAATAGAATTCTTATAAAATTATCAGAAAAAATTAATGTACAAAACAGTAATGTAAAAATCAGACACAACAGTAAAATCAACTAAAATGACTGAAATTATTTGTCAAAACCATTTGTATACTACTTAAGGCAGAATTTTGTTTACCATTTGTATACTACACAGAATTTTGAATTTGTGAGCTCTTTTACCTAAGTTTATATGGTAGAAGATCCTCATGCAATGGGAATTTCGATGAAGATCTCTCATTTCAAGTAATTAGAAGATAAGGTTTGCCAATCAAATAATTATTATTCTTGCTTCCCCTGGTAAGCAACGATTTACCCGTCACACATTGGATGAATGAATAGGACAAGATAGTAAAACAGCCATATGAAATCCTATTCTTTCACTGGCATTAAAGGTGTAACATGCAAAGCTTGGAGTGCTAGCTATTTTGTATCAATATTTGAATAAGTGTTGTAGAAATTAATCTATCCAACATTTTAATAGAAAATGTTGACTGAATTAATCTATCGGGGAATACATAATTAAATTACTAGAGGACAAAGGTGGAAAAAAATTCATCTCGGCTATCAATCTGTCACAATAATAGCCAATAGAAATGATACTTTAAAATGCAACATGAACAGCACATACTCTGAACACAGACTTAATAGGGCACCCTTGATTTACTAATGCAATTATAAACTTAAAATATCACGAGTTTATGCCCAGCAATCTGGTATTAAAATAATACTTGGAACACGAGAAGTCAAATATGTGGAAACTTATAACTAGATTAAGATTGATTGTTTTCTAGTTGAATTACTGTGGTATGCATATTCATTAATAAACGATATGAATATAAATGTAAGGGTACTGGACCATCTTGCACCACGTTTCGGATATATTTAATACAAAGCTTAAAAATGTATGATAATTATGGTATGATATTTATAATAATCAAAGTAGATTTGGAACTGAATGAAATAATGTCTTATTCTAAGTTTGAATACAACCACGATTAAATAATCTTAACAATTAGTGTTATAAAATATCCGCAGACGTGAATGCACCCGATTTTTTTAACATTTTATAAAGTCGTAAAGTAATCAATAAAACATAATCATGCAGTCATCGCAAACATTTTCAGTTTGTCTTAACTAAATCTAAAATGCATCATCAAATTATTAAAACAATTTAAAACGGATGAAGAAAGATTGCAAAATACTCACTTTATGAACTTTCAAGTTAACGTCCACACACGTTACTCCTTTCCAGTCGTAGTGAAATGATGAAAAAAAATTGCCGAGAACTCGAATATCGTTCATTCTCGATCGAGTCCAAGGATCCGAATCCACAATGAGAACGATAAGTTCGGAATGGAATATTTACAGTTTGTGGTCGAGAGTATAGAAAAACACATCTGTTGACATACAGCTGTGGCGGAATAAACAAAGTGAACACCTATTCCGCGAAGTATTTCGTCAGGAAATTTTATTGATAAAACTAATTTATCTATCATCGCCGATTAAGGACTATTTTTTGTAATCTTTATCACTACAGAAATACGACAGTGGTTCGTGCAACGATGCATTCGTGTGTATTGTCACAACTCGAAATACGTGAATTTTTTCTTTGTATGGAAATTGTTTCTTTTGCTTTTTTAAAAATTCATTTCTTCTGTGTTGATTATATGCTTTTTTGTAACACTTGGTATATATACTTTTTAAAGAAATACTAACTAATAACATATCTTGTGCTTGTTTGTTTGAATTGGATGCAAAAATGAACAAATTACTGTCAGTGAAAAACACAAACACATATCAATGACCCTTTTTTTATGCTTAAGTGTATCTGAGTTTCATGAATTATACGAACATTATAATTTTTGGTTACTTAAATATTTGTTCTTAAACAGCTGTATGATTGGTAAGCATATTTCAGGGAAAACGAAACAAAAATAGGTACTTATTTTAAATATGCTGTGGTTTAGTATTCAAGATAGGTTAGCAGTTGTTAAGCAGTATTTCTTTTAACTTTTGTGATAAATTGTATTTGACTTGGATTGATCTCTCAGAATAGTGAGGCTTTATATTTAAGAAAATATTTACATTTTCAATTTGAAATATCTATCTTGAATATAATTGACTCTTTGTATGAATGTCTTTTGTTATGTAATAAAATATTCTCTTTTTGGCTTTTTAAGTGTTTATTTTCAATACTACATCTATAATCAGTATATCACTCATGTAATAATAACAAGTACACTTTAGAGAGTGCTTTATTTATAAAACATCAAAATAACAATTGAGAATATTCTTTTACGATTGTGTTTTTCATGAAATCATTGGTAAATAAATGCTTTGATCAATGAAATATGTTTAAAACAGTGAGTTTTTAAGTAATTATCTTAGCTTGAGGTTTGAATATAAATTGCTAGTAGTTGAATTTCAATGTTTTTTCGAGGAATATGTGTTAAAGATCCTTGCCCATGTTATATGCATGCTATTTTTATGAAAGGAAGTTAAAGTCCAGATTATTGTACATTATATCTATATTATATAGGTCAATTTTAATAGATCATAAAATTGTGTGTGTAATATTATATTCCAAGTAAAAAATTGCTTCACGACTGATGTTATTCAGTATTATTATTATATTCAGTATTATTATAAATATTACTGCATTTTTGTTTTTAAAACTGCATTTTCTGCATGAAAATTACAACATTTTTGTTTTTGTATTCAGAATATTATTTCAACATACAAATTTATGAACTTGCTACTTTACAAAAGTAGAATGAAATTTGGAATTCTTGTATAACTATAAATGTCTTCTAACACAATATTAGGCAGAAAAAAATGTAAAATAAAGATTCAGATTTTTTAAATTTTCAGTTAGCAATCTTCTGTCCTACTTAATTACAACTGTAGTTTTCAAAAGCGTATTAAATTATTTTAATTACAGAAAAATTTTGTATTTTGAAAGAAAAGAAGAAAAGCATTTGCCAAAATGGTGATTTAAAATGAAAAATAACATTTTTAAATACCCAAAAACTGGATATTTTGCAAAAAAAAAGTATTTGCAAATGATTATTCAAAATGAAACATAAAATTTATAAATATCTAAAAACTGGGTATTTTGCAAATAAAATATAAAGTAGATGCAAATGGTGATTTAAAATTAAACATAAAATTTACAAATACTCAAAACTGGGTATTTTACAAAGAAAAAAGTATTTGTGAGTGGTGCTTCAAAATAAAACATAAAATTTATGAAAACTGTTGTGATCTGTTCTATTCATTCTCAAAAATTCAATACCGGTAATTCTACCAATTTGATTCGACAGCATAGTAACAATAATAAAAGAACTTTTCAGAAATCGAGTAGCAGTCAGTCTAAACCCGGAAATGCACAGTCAGCTGATGTTATTTGTTACGGCTGTGGGGGTCATTATGACCGTTCCTCGTGTAAATTTAGAGATGTCACTTGCCGATTTTGTAAAAAGAAAGGACATATTGAGCGTGCTTGCAGGGCCAAACGCAAAAATGATTCGATGCCTCGTACAGGGCATATGCAAAAAAATTCATCAACTCATGCTGTGAAAAGCGAATCTGTAAACGAAGCTGCTGCTATCTATAATTTGAGTGACTTGAAGAATTCAAAATGTAAACAGATGAAACGAAACGTTTCCATTCAGTTAGGGGAAGTTGAATGTATAATGGAACTTGATTCTGGTTCTGATTACAGTATCATTTCTTCAGACGAACTAGATCGCTTATGGCCAAATAAGAAACCCAAAATTTTCCCTCTTACATTTCAGTTATGTGACTATCAAAAATCTCCAATACGTATTCGAGGGCAAATTTATGTAAATGTGCGTTATGCTAACTTCAATGGTAAATTGCGATTATTGATTGCTGAGGGCTCACGTGCAAATGTCCTGGGAATGGAATGGTTCGAGCCATTAGGAATAAAGTTCGTAGGCGTTTACCGTACTGAAATTGATATAGAATTTGTTCTTGAAGAATTCAAAGATGTTTTCTCTGAAGATTTAGGATCATATAAAGGCCCAGCAATTTCTTTACCCATTGATCCTAAATTCCCACCAATCTCTTTTAAGGCCAGAAGTATTCCGCTTGCAATCAGGAAAAAGGTTGACTTTGCTATTGATAAGCTTTTGGATCAAGGTGTGTTAGAACCCATCTCAAACCCAAAGTGGAGCACTCCCATAGTGCCAATAATCAAACAATCTGGAGAAATTCGACTTTGTGCTGATTACAAAGTAACAATTAATAAAGCCATGAAAAACCATCCCTTTCCAATACCCTCAGTCAATCATATTTTGGCCAATTTAGCTGATGGAAAATTCTTTGCAAAAATAGATCTAGCTCAGGCTTATTTGCAGTTAAGGGTTGATGATGCTTCTGCTGAAGCTCAGACAATTGTAACGCACAGGGGAGCATTCAAAGTAAATCGTTTGCAATTTGGTGTGAATGTTGCTCCTGGTTTATTCCAAAATTTTATAGAAGATTTACTGAAAGGAATTCCAGGTGTTTTTCCTTATTTTGATGATGT
>BGPR01007152.1:0-14737 GCA_013235015.1 Araneus ventricosus | reverse complement strand
CCCTATTTTGCAGCAACTGAGGACTAATTCATGTAATTGGCTTAGCCTAGTGCTTGAGCGTTTTGTCTGAATTGGGAATACGAGCCTAATAAGAACAAATGTATATTCAAACAAAAGCTGTAGAATTTTTGGGTTTTGTAATCGATGCTTCAGGAATCCATCCGCTAGATTCCAAAGTCAGGGCTATTCATTGCAAGTCCTAAAAAACAAACCGAGCTTCAAGCTTTTTGTGTCTGTTTAATTTTTTTACAATAGCCTTTCCTAAAGACAAAGCTACTATAGCTGAGCTCTTCACCGGTTATTAGAAAAGAACGCAGAATTGAGCGGATGACTTCTGTCAGAAGTATTCTGCTGTAAAGGAACTGCTTTCTCTTCAGATAGTAATATCCTTTGCTGAAAACTTCTCTCATTTTAACATGTGATGCATCACCATATGTGTAGGTTATGTTTTGAGTCATCTCATGCCTAGATGGTCTGAAGCTCCAATATGTGGCGTGCTCCAGAACATTAACCTCTGACAAGGAATTATTTCTCAACCTAGATAAAGAAGCACTTAGCATCATAGCTGGTGTTAAAAATTTTATTACTTCTTGTAAATGGGGCATACATTTGACTCTAGTTAGCAGATCATCAAACTGCTCCTTGACTTTTCCAACAAATAAGTATCTGTATTACGGATGTTGTGTGGTCTCAGATGTAATGAGGTTTATTATTCACCGTTCTGGAAAAGATACAAAATGCTGATGCTCTAGTCGCTTCTCCTAGAGATCGTCAGAACAGATATCCCTTCACTCCTGAGGTGTGTTATTTCTCGAAGAATGTACACCAGTAAAAGCAGATGAAATTCTCAAGCAACCTTTAAGAGACCCTGAAGCTATCTGAGCTGATTGGGAATTGCCCTAAAAGGGATGGCCTGAAAGTGAAAAAGAATGTAGAATTTTCTACCTTAAACGTCATGGAAGCTTGTCTGTTCATAAAATTGTTTGCATGGGAACAGAGTAGTCATACAGAAGTACTTAGGAAGAGTTTTAGATGAATCCATGCCTATCCAGGAATTGAAAAATGAAATCACTTGCTCGTTGTTTACGTTTATGGCGCAAAGATTAAAGAAGATATCGAAAACCATGTAATATCTCTCAGACACATGTCAACAAACCAGACATCTCCAACCTCACGTGCCCTGTTCATCCGTGGAGGTTACTACAAAAGCTACGAGCAATAATGTAACTGAACGAAGTATTACGAATGGCTAAGAAATAAACACGACGGATGAAAATTTGTATGAATTGTTACATTCATCGGCTGTCTTTCGATCACTTTTTAGTGGAATTATTAGGGAAATTATAGTATCTGCATTATGCACGATTGGGCGATAGGATAAGAAAGCGAATACATGGACGAAAAAATTTTAAATTCCATGATTCAAATGCGATTTAATTCATTAAGCTACAATTATTTCGGTAATAAAATATTACCGATTGCAATCTGACAGCAGTGAAAAAACTTAGGAGGTGAGTTGAAATGATTATTTATATATTTTTACATCTATTTTGTTGCGTTTCATTATATTGTTGTGTTCGCTATATTTACCTAGCGCACGAAACTAGTAAAAGAAAAGTACGCTCTAAAATTATTGAAAGAGTTCACACCTAAATTCTTAAGATTCCATGCTCAATATTAAAAGTATGTAATCAGAAAGTAAAACTATTTTCTTTCTTCCCCAAATTACTTCACAATAAAAACAATGCAATTCAAAATGCCACTGAATTTTCAATGACATTTGGATAGAGATGTCTTAATAAAACGATTAATTGAAATGCGTTGATAGAATATCATGTATACGCCATTGATAAAAACCAGTTTATAAAAACTGAGCAAAAAACGGAACAAACTTGCAATACTCCGAGAAAAAAGTACTCAAAAATAAGTAAGTGTTGTTCAAAATGAAGATAGGTGGGCTCAAATTCAAATTTGTTTCTGAGCAAAATGTAATCTTTTTTTAGTCGAATAGTTCCTTTTTCAGACATGCTTTTTTCATGCCTATTCTTTAAGCAGTGTCTTAAATGACACATTTTCTATTTAAACTTTTATCCTTGTCTAAAAATTCTTTCAACCAATTTTTATGTAAAAAATGCATAAAATATTAATAATTTTTCTAAAAAGAAATATATTGTGATTTTTTTTCTGTTTTTGAAAATTTCCTTCAAGGATCCGTTTAAAAAAGTAATTGCTGAATCTAGTAGATAAGAATCCAACAATTCCCTTTGCTACTTAAGAGTTCCGAGTGTTTTCGATTCTTAGGCAAAGCAAAGGGTAAAAAAAAATTGTGCTAAAGCATGTTCGATTGCTCCATTCATCATATGGTCATTCTTTTTTTCGGCGCGGATGAAGGAAGGGGTACCACAAATTGGATGTCCGTCATTTGAAGATAAATTGCAGTTAATAACATTCAATACATTATTGTTTCTGAGACTAGTATTTTCAGGGTAAAGCACTTGTGTGGAGATCAACATCTGTTCCCCTAATGGTCAGCAGATAGTCTTAACCAGGGCACAGCTTAAAGAGATACTCTAGAGGAATGTTTAATCTTCTGCTTATCTAGCTCTAAATCGAGCACATGTTTCTCCCTTGTGTCCACAACACTGCTAAGCGATAATATAGCACATATGTCACAGGGGTTTTTCGCTTCTCTTGTTAAAAGTGTGGCTTTCCAGTATCTATGAATTCATCGTAGGTACTGGTTAAAACATAGTTTGTTAAATAAATCCATAATGCTATCAATTCAGGGCGGACGCACCTTTGTGGCTTCCCCCTCCTCATCTTCTGCTTATTTAGCTCTATATTGAGCACATGTATTTCTCTTGTTTTTTTCTGTCTTGTGTGTGACTGCTAAGCGACGATCAAGCCCGTATCACAGGGGTTTCTCGCTTTTTCTTGTTAGAAATGTGGCTTTCCAGCATCAATAAATTCATCGCATTCCAATTCGGAGTATCAGCTGTATGACAAAATAAAATATTCGGCATTTGTTCTTGCAGACAAATATGAGGTATGCTATTTTGTGTCAAATTTTTGCCTTTTAGAAATTATTTTTGGCAACTCTTTATTAAATTGGCTTCATTATTGATTTCGAGTAGGATAATGTTTTTAGCAATTAAAGATTGTTTCATTAGTCATATTAAAGTTAAAAATTATTTTAATTATCAAATTCTTTTAAAATAATTATATTTTATATATTCTTTATTCATAAATTATATTCATGTTTTCCCTAAGTCCTTTTCCAATATGAGCAATGTAATAAATACCAAAATGCAATAAATCACTATTTTTTATACGGAATTTGTTGCAAGGCCCCGCGAATGAACTTTGCACCAGGCCCCGGTTTTGTTTGAGCCAGCCCTGAACCCAATAGCTGGTATTATGCAACAAAAAAAGTATATGTGAATGTTGATTAAAAATGAAACATAAAATTCATATATAACATACATTGTTTATAATATTTTAAAATTAAAGTTAGTTTTCACCAAATTAAAAGGATTAGGACTAAAATATTCCAGAACTCAAATGAAATCGGACGATAATTTCCTTTTTCTGGTTAAAAAAAGCAATGACACAATGAAAAAATTAATTTTGAACATCGTTTATGCTATACAGATAGCACCAGTGAAGCTTCCGATTCCAGCTATTCTAGTTTTGATTTAAGGAAGAGTTAATCACTCGCTGCACATATATTGATATTATGGTAAATTCTATGCCGTGAAAAGTAAAATGACTGGAAGGAGAGAAAAGAACCTGCTTGAAATTTTTTTAATGTAAAAGTGTACAGTGTAAGTACCTTAAAGTTGAGTACAAACATATCAATGTAAGCAAAATGGAGAAACACATAAAATAATGCTTCAATGTCCTGTTGATTTAAAAAAGGTTTTTGAAAAGGAAGCAATAATGAATTTTGTTTTAAACAAATTTCAACTATATCAAACTTGAAGTTTCAAGAATATTTAAAACTGATATTTATGATCTAGATTAACCCTGCCTAGATAGCAAACTGGCTATTACAGGGATTCCCAACCTTTTTTCGCTCGCATAGCCCTTGATTATTTTTTTTTTGTTTCCGCGTACCCATTACTATAATATCCAACGGGGGGGGGGGGGGGGGGGGGGGGGGGGGCGGAGAAGTTTTTATAAATAATGTTAAGGTTATCTTCAGTTAGCTTAAAAGTGAAATGACTCAAATTAATAACAATTGCAGAACTTATTTTTGATTTTACATTTTTACTTTCTCGTATACGAAGAGAGTAAGTATTGTAATCGTCAGAAAATTCAAACTCGAGATTTTGATGGATCTCCATGTTTTAGAACTCCCTGAGTCCGAAAAACACAATTTTGGAATTATGTCTGTGTGTCTGTCTGTGAGAACGATAACTCGAAAACTATTAGAGTTAGAGGGATGAAATTTGATATGTGATCTTTACGCATAATTAGTAGGTTTCTATCAAATTTTTACAATAGTATTAGTTTAATGTCAAAGCAAATGAAACCAGGATTGAAATTATCTCATTTTAACATATAAGGATAACTAAAAATTACACTTCGTAATAATAAAACTATTCAAGTGGTATAGATATTGAATAGCAAGTATTTACTTGGAGAAAAAAAGTTCTCTAACTTTTTTAATCCCGATGTTTTCATGTTTCTTCCATTAACAAATTTGATTTTGTGTGCCTCCGAATGGTCCATCACGTACCACCAGGAGTAAGCTTATCACAGGTTGAGAACCTCTGGTTTAGTACATCTTCAAATAACACTTCAATTTCAGCAATGACAATTTCATTATCACTTTTAAAAACTATTAGAATTGAAACATCTGCATAATCTCTGTTATTTACTTTTGGAATGGGTTTCCTAGACAACTGCTGCTTTCTGGATGAAATGGTGTTTTCATGTTCTACAGTCGATGAGGTTGACTTAACCCAAACCTTATTTCGATTTTGAGGAGGCTGAGACTTCTTTTGTAGTATCACTTTCATGTTGTCAAAACTATCTAGTTTGTCAGCTAGTTTACTTGGTGAAATTATTCCTGACCAGTCATCGATGAAGTGGTCTCTGTAGTCCGGAGGACATTTCTTTTTGATTTGATCCGTGATGATCAGGTCCTTCAGTTGTTCGAAGATCTAAATCTTCAGTTCAGTTAACCAACCTTCTAGGCATGTTCTAACTTCAAAGTAAAAATTTTCCAGGTACTGTCGGTGGTTTTTCTATGTTGTGAAAAGAGTAGCCTGAATTTCTCTACACTGAGCTTGAAGCGTTTCAGCAACATGTTTTTAATGTGATCATAATCTTGGGACAATGTTTCTGGTTCTCTGGCGATTAATTTTGCAATATCGCCTGGTAATGTACTTATTAGATAGGTGACAAAATTTTCATTAGGAACTTTAAGAAAAGATAGTTGCCGTTCAAACAGTGTCAAGAAGAGGCCAATGTCATCCTCTTGTGATTTGAATTTCGGGAGTAACTTTTGGATCTCAATAGTAGGTTTCTCCACACCCAACCAATGAGCCGATTGTTGTGGCTGAGAAAGCCGTAATTTTTCCAGTTCAAAAGCCTTCTCACTTTCGATCTCCTTTATTCTCTGTTCATAATCAATTTTCCGATTTTGAATAATACTTTTCAAATATTCAAGGGTGAACTCTTCATCATAGTTAGTGTCATTAATTATAACATCAATTTTGCAGCCTATGAATCAGAGCGTAATTAACAGTTTCAAGCGCATATATCATAGGGTGCATTTGTAAAGAGTAGTCATGGGCTTGGAGTTGGAGCAGCATTACGCAATTGATGTTCTAAGCGCGATGTATTTGTCAATATGTGCTTGGAATGATGTTCAAGAGACTACAATATCTAAAGCATTTCAACACACAGGCTTTACTACAGTAATTGAAGGAATCCAAGAAAATGTACCCGACGACATGGGTAAAGATGAGTTACTCATAAATGAACTCCCGAAAAGAAATACACTGCTGCCTGAAATTTCATTACAGGACTTTTTGAATGTGGATTCAGATGTGATTTGTACGGAAGAGACAGACGAACAAATTATTGCTGACATAATGATTGAAAAGGAAGAACTTTCAGATTTTGAACAAGAAGAAAATGAAATAACACAACGACCGACTGCCAAACAAGCAGCTGAATGGTTGTCAGGACTAAGGCACTCTTTTGAAGGGTGAATAACTGTGAAATGATTTCAAGTATAGATAAAATGAAAACATGTATTTTCCAAAATGTGATTTTAAAACAAAAAAAGATAAATGATTATTTCCATTCCTAATTTTTTTTATCTATGTTTTCATCTATGTATTTTCATCTAAGTAATACAGTCTATGTTTTTATATGTAATGTTTTCAAAGCATGATAACGTATTTTTCTGAGTAATAAAATTAATTTTTGTGCATAAATTTGCATTTATTTCTCGTATACTTAAAAAATACATATATAACTTTATTTCATAATAGTTGTAAATAATTTTGAAATACTGCTTAATCTATGAAGAGGAGGCAGTTTGATAAAAATAGACATAAATAATGTACGTATTCATATCATTTTTGGTGTTTTTCTATTTTACGAACTATTTGAGTGTTCTCTACGAGTTCATAAAAACGAGCGTCGACTGTATTTAAAAGTCCTTTTAAAAAGTTATGCTTAATTTTCAAAAATAGTTTGCAATGCTGTAATGAAAGTCGAATCAATTTCATTGATTCATCAAATCTTTAAATCTAATGTTTCTATTGCGTTAAAAAACGAGATATAAAATTTATTTTGTTTTGATAATAGTAACGAAACACCTTCATTTGTTATAATAAAATGCAGTTCATTTTCCTTGCTCTGCTAGTTTTTTTTAAAATTAAATTTCTTGTTACTTCAACTAAATTCACTTTTTCGATAGATTTACTTTAATATTTTGATAAATTTAAATTTTAGCCATGAACTTAAACCTATTTTTCACTTAAGACAGGATAATCCTCTCTGGAAATTATTACATTTGTTTATTTCTTATAATTAGGTTAAACAATCACGTTATAATTAGTTATATAATGCGCAATAATTTTAATTTCAATCTGAACAAACCATCTCTTGCATGATCAAAACGAAAATTAATCTTCATTCAATTTCATGATTTTAAAGAGCCAGCCTGATACTTTTTTTACAATTGAAGGTAAAGATCTAAATCATTAATTTGATAAGATGCAAAACACACTGCCTCAAAATTTAGTTTCAAGTATTGATACATTTCCTGTTTGCTATTTTTCTTTCCCTTGTATTACTGATTCATTCTTTTGAAACAATTAATGCTTTCAGCTTACAAAAATTGAATAATTTGACGCATATAAAGTAAGTTGGCATAATTAATATACAGTTAATAAAATGGGCGAATCATTCGGTCGCTGAATACAGCTAATATTTAATACGACAAAAGCAATTTAAAAATAAAGGAACAATAATTTGAGCTCACCTTTTAAAAGTACGAAAATGTGTAAGTATTCCTTATTCCTTTGTGCGTCCTGTTTCTCTCGGGTGACTAACAACAGAAATGTCACAATTTCCTCTGAATTATTTGCAACTAAAGAAGTGGGCGGTGTCCAAAAAGGGTGATAGCTCATCCACCCCCATCGAAACACATAACACCCCTTTTCCTTCGTGCCTTTAGACTCCAAATTGTATGAACTCTTTCCCAGATAGAAAAGAAGGGTGTCATTTCACTTTCCATAGGCTGTCCGTGAAAGCATTTCAGCGCAAACCGTTTCGGAAACAATTGCCGCAAGGTTTACAAAGGAAAACTTTTTGTGAACTACCTCACCGACAAGGTTTGAACGACAAGTCCGAGAAACGGATCATTCAAGAATAATGGTTTCAGTAGTTTGATTATAAAAAAATACAAAATTATAATTGACAATTGATTTCAGACAAAACGGTTAATAATTTACAAAATATTTTCTGTCAATCAATCTCAATATTCTTTATTTATAGGATTGGACATTTTTTAAATTATAAAACAACAGGACATAAAACTACAAAAAGTTTATTAGAAAAAATTACGAAGACGAAGGTTTCAGAAACTACCTTTACTTTTTTTCTTGCTAATTCTTTCAAAATATGTCTAGCTATATTTATAATTGCAGTATAAAGCATACAGTTCAAGACTACAAATTTAAGATCAGCTAATTAAGCTTTCACTTGCAAAATTTTAATAAACATAATTAAAAACATTATTTATTTCCGATTAAACTTATAATTAGAGTACTAATAATTTATTCTACTAAAATGAACTTTTCTTCAATAAGCAAATTACTCGTAATTTCTATAAAACACTCATCTTAAAAGACTTACTGGTACAGTAGAAATAAATATGCAATGATATCAAATGGCATGTTTAATTAAAAAAAAAACAGATTTAAATCAACATTTTCATCATTATTCTAATGATTGTGTAGAAAAGAGCTAAATCGTTTTATTTCAGACAATCTGAATAAATTAATTATTCAGACAATCAAAATAAGAGACAAAAAAGTCTTCTCGATGTTCAAAGAAATTGCTTGGAAATTCAACTCAAACTGAATTTCTAGTAATTATTATTATGTCCACGACATTCAAACGGAAGTATATACTCTTATTTCTCATCTGAACATTTGAAAAATCTTATTTTATTTTATCGTGAACATCCGCTTGTAATTTATATTTGCAAAACTTTCTTAGATCTATTAAAACAAATCATGTTTTTGTAATGAAACAAAAACATGTTTTTAAAAATAATTTGTTAAAAACAATAATTAATTGATTTTAATTTGAATAAATTCGATTACATTCTTTGTAGCACGCTAGTTCGGGGCCCTATTTGGAGCAATCGGTTTAAGGCCGGCCCTGCATAAGTATACTAATTTAAACGTACTAGCTAGTAATTATTCAGATAACGAGACGACTCCTCACAATGGATGAGGTTTCTGTTTTGCTTATTTACATTAAAATGCCTTACCTACGTAATTCCGGTATAATGCAAAGTAAATGGAATCTTCAAAGCGGAAGTCCAAAAGTAATGCAAATAAAGTAAAGGTTTTAAAGTAAGTAAAAAAAACAGAAAACTCGTCCATACAACACCGCATCAGTGTGAAAATGTTGTCATCGACATTTGAGTCTCCACAAATTCAACTTGCTGATCTCCCATCCTTCTATTTATTATTAAGGAAGCGCTGTGCTATGCTACCAAACGGCTCAAAAAAGAATTTGGAAGCCCTTCTAGGAGGGCGCCATTTTTTTTTTTGTCTTGACTGAATCAGATCGGCAATAGTTCTAGACCATCTTTTGATGTCAATTTTTCTTTCTTTTTTGATTACGGATTGAAAAGAACTTTGGAATGAATAGGAGATAATAGCCTTTGTAGCTGAAAATCCCCAAAACCCTTTTTTCAAATCAACCAAAGGGCTCTCTCAGCTATTTGCAATATGAAATCATCTTTGAAAGTTGAATGACGTGCTGTATTTCTAAATAACACAATGAAAATAAGAGGCAGTAAAATACAGTCATTAGCAAACATATTTAACTCTTTTGAAAATTTAAGTAGTTTTGAAATATCTTCTACTACAATACTTCTAAAAATTAGTGAAAAGCGATTAGAAAAAATTTATAAGATAACATTTTTAACACAAATTTCCATGCTGGCTAGTTGATGAATCTCAAATTTCGGCTTTTTATTGTTAGATTCAAAAATGTTATTTTTAAATGATGGAGGGGGGGGGGGATTTCCCTTGTTTTGCAACGAATTTTAATTTGATATAGTGTTTGCTATCACAAATCTACGAGTTTTTTTTAACATGGTATGTGCTATCATAATATGGTGTAGGGAGAGTTGGGGTAGATTGATAACTGTGAACATCGATATAGTGCATAAGTTTTGATGATTGGAATGGCGCAAGATGTCCACATCCCCTCATATATAATCCACTGTAACCCTTCTCACAGTATATATTTTTTCAGCCATGTTTAGTCAAAAGTTAATTTACAAATGTATCAAACCACTAATCTTCTCGTCTAAGTGAATTTTAAGTATGTGATGTGAGATTTCTTGAACTAGTTACGTTTTCCTGCCAGGGAATCTACTCCAAAGATAGGAAAAAACATTTATTTTTCTGAACTATATTAGGTTTTGAAGTTGTTCAGCGTGACCACTTGTTTTAAGTAAAAAAGGTTCTTGGGACAGATTGGTACAATTAACTCCGGGGCACATTGATGCACATCTTTTGGGTGTAATGTGCCTTAACAGCAACTACTTTGCAAAATTGTCTTCAGAATTGGCACAAACGTAAAAATGAACTGTCTAAGAGTAACACGCAATTAAATATTTGTTTAAACAATGAAAACAGTTTCAATTTCATTGCAAAATTGAAAATATTGTTGTAAATTAAGTTACAAATATTTTTAAAATTGAAGAAAAAAATTGTACTGAAACTTCTACGCTTATAAAAGGCAATGCTTGCGTGTGTCTGTGTGTGCGATGTCCAGACAAATCTATCACACTTACAGCCATAAAATTTGGCACACAGGTAGTCGTAATGATGACTGAATGCATCTTGAAGCCGGAATTTTGAAATTTAATCTAGAAAATTTTTTATTTAATATTTTGTGTTGTTTTTTCGCACTCATTTCTCAATAGCATGGCTTCGAATAATTGTACGAAAAAACAATTACACCATCGGAAAGAACAAACGATTTCTGTTCTAATGAAGTTTGTTTCGTACGTCTAACTTAATTTTGGGAATTTTTTAAAAAATAGTCACTTTAAAAAAAATTATCCGGAATTCTTAAAACTCTTGCATCCAATGTTCTAATAAAGTATCATTTTCAAATTTTTTTAGGTGCATGTGCGAAAGATAGCAAAATTTGTCTTTCATAACTTTAAAGCCAGATATATAGAGCAACTTATAAATACTCCAGTTCAATGCCATTAATATTCAGAAAGATATCGGCATTGCAACTAGGTGAATTTCGGTACACTCTAAGAGAAGCTACATAATGAGGGTTATTGCACAAATATATTTTTTAAACTTGAATCTTCGAACAGCAATATTGAATTTTATGAAAGTTGAATATCCTGAATACTCATGTATACTTGTAACTTAAATATATAATTTAAATTACAGTTTGACGATTACTATTCGAAGATTCAAGTTTAAAAAATAACAGTTTGTGCAAGAAGTGTACCGAAATTCACCAAGTTGAAATGCAAATGAAAATCCCCAAGTTGAATTATATAAGTTGCCCTGTGTATTTGGGTTTCAAGTTAAAAAAATTAGGCTACATTTCGCACATGCGAAGTAAAAAATTTATTAAAAATACTCATATTGCCTGTAATATTCAAATTATTTAATTAAAATTTTAATACAAAGCTTCGTTTACATATTGACAAATATTCTGTAACTTTCGTACAATTTGGTTGAAAACTCTGATGTTATAAGCAAAACACATGCAGAAAAATTAGGGATTTTTAAAGAATACCTTTATATCTTTCCAAATATTTGTTCTGTGTTTTGGAAATGCATGTAAATATTATGCATATCAAACCTAACCATTGATGAAAGTTGCATCTTGTTACCAGCTTTCTGGGAAACAGGATGGGTCAAACTCCCTTTTAGTTTTCATCCCTTTCTGGTGGCCACCCTAATTGCCCTCATAACCGAATCTTCAATGTAAAATGCGAGTTCCGACAATAGTATACCCCAGGATTCTCAGCAACTGATTGTGAACCATTTTATTCCTATTAAGTCCAAATATTTCAAAATCTTAAAAATGGACCATAGAATTTGTCAACCAGTGTACACTGCAACAAGATATTTTACTAAACTATGCCATCTAGGGAAAATATGCCCTGAATTCCTTCCTGATGAATTAAAATTCTTTTGGGGAAAATTTCGTTTACATAGTGTTAGGAACACAGGGAATGAAAATAAATTCCATATGAAATTGTAAAGGTGTAAGTACAATGTTCAAGATCAATGCTAAAGAACAGTGAATAAATTTTTAGGACCGATTTTACTGTAACTTTATGTCAGTAATGTTCTCAATTTATTATGCATGTCAAAATAATTCACAATCATGTCATGTTGGACATGATATTCATGGAAGTTCAAAACACATATGCTTCACTTTCAGCATTTTATCTATTTTCTTGAATGGTTCTACTACTAATGAATGTGCAAACAATGAAAACATAGCAGATATCTAAATTATGCACACTATTTATTCCCAACAGCCCACAGTCTTTTGAATCTATACAGATATATTTTAGTAGAGTTCATAAATTTTGAATAGTCCATAACTGCCAAGATTTTTTTGCAAATACATGGCTTGTGTTCCATGTAAGTTTTCACTTGCCAAGCTGAAATTTCTTCCAAAATACACATTCGAAGACCTAGTCTTCCATTCTGCAAAAGACTATACTGTGGTAATATGTTTGCAACTAGATTTATTATAAAAGCAGTATAACAGTGATAGTAAATAACAATGCTCCAGAGAAATCATTATTAAATTAATACAAATGCAATTGTGGTTAAAAACAGCGGAAAAAAATTACTTGTTTTTACTAGCTAATGATAATCTTATAACTGTGTTAATTGCAAAAGAAAATACTGCATGACAAAATTTACGCAAGTTACTCTTTTAAGTGCCCAATAAAATTAACATCACTTCTATTACCAAAACCTTTCTATAGAAAAGTAGTATTCAAATGTGTTAGATTTTGTAAAAGATTTCTGAAAGCTGTTTACAATCATATATAATTTTATAAACATCCAATCAAACAACATTAAAGAGGAATAGTTTTATTGAGACATCTTGCAAAAAAAAAACATGTTGCATATACATAATACTTCATAAATGATAAATATCCAAAATTCCGAGTATCTTAAAATTTGTTCTCTTATATACATATACACATTTTATAAGGTGTTAAACAAGTAGTCACAGCATATATAATATGCAGGAATAATGCAGTACGAATTTTCGCTATATATCGCTCAAAAATGCAATACATTCCATAAACACTGTTGTTTCCTAAAATTTTACAGTTCTAACAATAAAACATAAATACAAATAAAAAATTATTAAGACTGCAAAACTTTAACGATTAAACAGCATTTGATTACATTTTGGAAATATTTTAAAATTTCAAAATATCGCCTCAATGTTCATTTGCAAGAGTTCAACATTAGAATTATTCTTAAATTAGGCGTCTTCTTGTTCTTTGAACCATATAGTGCCAAGGTGGTTGAAAAATTGTGATAATTCATAATTGTTAACGTTCAATATTCTGCATTGTAACTATCACCGGTTCTGTATGTATGATCCAGAAGAGAAATTTGATAGCAGTTATTCCAATCAGACGTCGTAGAGAAACGCTGCAAAATTAGCACTTTAAGATTTCTTAACCTTAGCCAAAAGAATAAGCAGTACTTTGTACATGTATTGATCGTGACCATGTCATTATCTAAGATATATATGATTTCTGCTTTATAATAATGATACTTGATTGAAAATCATATTTTTAAATTTATTATTTATACTCCCGAATTTCAATGCCGCTCTTCTATTGATGAAATTAGGATTATTTTGAGTTCATAAAAAATTAAAATGAGTAATGCAACTTAATTATCAAAAATAAATCAACTTTATAAGATTAATAATAAAATATGTTAATCCTTTTTCTAGATTTTTAAAACTAACAATACCAGTTAACTGCCCCTGACAATAACTTAGATTCAACATACCTTACCATTTGAAGAAAGAGAGGCAAAAAAGTCCATTAATAGTCCAGCTCACTGAGTTTGAAAAAAAAAAAACATTAAATCATATAGTTTGAAATGGCCACATGTTTAAGGTAGTCTCGACTGAACACAAAAGTCCCTGTCCTGAATGATTGCATCATCCTAGGAGAGTAAATTCCCGTACAAGTATAGTTATTCATTTTCTTCTAGACTTTTTGATAGTTTCTGAGTAAAAGTCAAACTTTAGCCATCTTCGGATTAAATTCTTTTAAGTTTTAATATCAGTTATTTGATTTGCAAATTTGTTAATCAGCAAAGCAATGGCTTGTAAAATTGCCCAAATGCATGACCTTTATGTTTCTTCATTCTTAATGGTTCTAGATAATGGGTCTCAAAGTTGCCATCTTAGATAGAGTATCCCCTTTTTTTCTCTAGTTTTCTGAATATCTGGAATGGTTTTTAGTTTTCAAATCATCGGATTAATTACATGGTTAAGACACAAACCAATTCTTACAAAAGAGTGCGCTTTTATCATTTTCTAGTTTTGAATAGTTGCTCAAGATAGAACGGCTTCAAAGTTTGTCGTTATATCTTGGATTTCATTCCCTTTTTAGTTCCCAAAAATCTGAAACCTATTAAACTAAAAAGAAAATTAAAGCATTATTTCATGATTGAATTTACGATGCATTAATTCATGGTATAATATGGAAGATATGAAGTTTGAAAATTCAAAAACGGAAAGAGAACGGAGATGAGAGTAAACTGATCGAGGCAATTTGATCCCTAAAAACTAATATAGGTACTAGAATTAATAAATGCACATTGATAGGTAATTTGTGCCTGACCTTAGCACGACCTGTAACTGAAACTGAATAGCGATATTGTTGTTTTAACCTAAAAATGGGGATAAACATTTAACTGAACGGCAACAT